>BQNB010009155.1:58344-87621 GCA_026074375.1 Tanacetum coccineum
TTCAAGTTTTTGTCACGTTTTTTTCAAATTTTTTCACCTTTTTTTCACGTTTTTTTCACTTTTTTTCCACGTTTTTTTCACGTTTTCTCATTTTGATATACTTTCGACAAAAAATTTTTTTTCGCTTTTTTCGTGTTTTTTCATATTTTTTCGACCTTTTCTCATTGAAACTTGCATGAGAATCATATATGATATTTAGATTTACTGTTAAATCATATATGATGTTAGTGTTAAATAATATATGATAGTGTTATGTCATATATGATATTAGTGCTATGTCATATATGATATTTAATTTTAGTGTTAAATCATATATGTTAAATCATATATGATATTAGTGTTATATCATATATGATTTTTAATGCAAATTTCAACAACGGAAAAATAACGAGAAAACAACGTGAAAAACGGAAAAAACGAAAAAAAAAACTTTTTCTTGAAAAAACGTGAAAAACGTAAAAAAAAGTGAAAAATCTGAAAAAAAACGTGGAAAAAAGATGAAAAAGACGTGAAAAAAACGTAAATTTTTTTTTTGTCGAAAGTAAATCAAAGTGGATATATATTGAAAGATAATTAAATGCTCGTCGTGATGGTATATTTTTTTTACTTAACGATTAACGGTTTAAGAGATATTTAAATTTTAAAAAATGGGTGAAATAATTAAATGCTTTTAATCACAACCATTGATTTCTTTTTAGATGGATGGTGTGGATGAGTCCCCTGGTATCCAACCTTTTTTTGGTATCCAATATAACTCTCCTCTAAAAAAAATAATAAATAAATAGAAAAGCGGAAGGGTAATTTGGTAATACTACAACAACAGAAACTACCACTCACGATCTCATTATTCATCCGCCGTTTCATTTCAAAAACACACACCAAAAACACACACTACTCACACAGTTACACCGATCAAAAAACACACACTAAAACACACACAACCCTAGATCTAGCAAAAAAATATCAAAATATAAGAAAAAATCACATAAAAATGGAGGTAGAAGACGCTGGACAAGGTTTCGGTAAAAAACCAAAGAAAATCAAGATTAAATTCAAAGATAGAGGTATAAAACACACAATATCGACATTTTTTAGTGTTATTTTGGATTTAATAGTGTTTATAGAGTTTTTTGATGAATATATTGTCATTTTTTTGTTTGTAGTCATTGGGATTTTACTGAGAAAAATGAGATTAATCTACTGTTTTTTATAGATGTTTTATGTTGTTTCACTAGTGATAAGTTTTAACTGATTAGAAACGACTAGTTGATGATATTGTTAATGAGTGATTTAGAGATGAAATGACGGCCTTAAGCCTTTGCCGAATGCTTAGCCGCATCATATGCCTTCGGCAAAGCCAGTGAATATGCCTTCGGCAGATCCGAGGCTATGCCTTTGGAAAAGCCGAATGCTATGTCTTTGCCAAACCCAGAGGCTATGCCTTGGCCAAAGGGAAATGATATGAAATCACAAAAAACAGGCTAAGCCGCAGGCTATTCCTTCGGCAAAGCTGAAGGATAAGATGCAGGCTGTACTTTCGGTAAAAGCAGAACGCTTAGTGTAAATAAAACAAATAAACCATGATTTGTTAGATAATATCGTATATGATAATTATAATATGAAACTGTAAAAAAGTTTTATAATATATCATATATGTACCAGTTTAGGTTTTAAACGCTTTATACAAATTTTGAAATGTTATTTGTATGGACAAGTGTGATTAGAAGGCTTTGCAGATCAAAATGCAGGCGTTAAGTAAGAGGCTAAGCCAGCCGAGAAAAGCCTTAGGCCAAAGATGAAGGATAGAGTTAAAAGGCTAACCATTAAACAATACCTAGCATATCACATATGTATGTGTTTAGTTATGAGCAAAGGCAACAACAGAGGAAGAAGATGCTATAAAAAAATCAAACAAGAAAAGAACAAAAAAGAAAATCAAAGAAGCTAAAAGAGATGCTACAAAGAAGCTAGCTAAAAAGAAACAACCTGCAAAAGATAGAGAGGAAAACGTATCAGACAATGAAGGTAAATTTATATTATACTAAATACTCATCTGATATTATTTGATTATCAAATATGATTGTCCCGATATGCTTATAAAAAATTAATGAAAAAAATTACGAATTTGTTGATCAAAGTTGATGACGTCGTTAAACAAAGAAAAAACCGACGGAAGTGCAAATAACAAAGCAGAATTATTAGCTGAACTAAAAGCTATCGAGACAATACTTGAAAAAAAGCTAAAGATGCAGCAGAAAATGAAGGTACATTGTTGTTAAATAAAACTAAAATGTATATCACTTGTGATTAATTAAGTGATCTGTTAAATATAAAGATAATGATGTGAATGTCAAATGAAAATGCAGATGCAGCTAATAATGAAGAGGATGCTGACAACAATGAAGAGAATGCTGATAATGAAGAGGATGCTGAAAACAATGAAGAGGATGATGAAAATGAAGAGGATGCTGACAACAATGAAGAGGATGATGATAATGAAGAGGATGCTGAAAATGAAGAGGATGCTGACAACAATGAAGAGGATGATGATAATGAAGAGGATGCTGACAATGAAGATCAAGCTGATAATGAAGTGATGTAGATCAAGTTTTTAGAAACATAAAAATTGTTGCCATTCTTGACGCCATGCTAAAAGATTCAAAGAAGAAAGAAGATGGCAAAGGTACAATTCTAGTCTTTAATATCATACATGATATTAAATGTAAAAGTAAATAACATGCAAAAGATAATATTTTAATTGATAAATCATATATGATATAATATAAACTAACATATTTTTTTATACTGATATCACAAAAACAGTCGAAGAAAAACAACAAAAATCAATGAAGAAGAAAAATAACGGAGATGAGAGAAGTGAATCTGAACAACCTGAGAAGAAAAAATCAAACGTCAAAAGAAACAATACAAACGGGACAATGAAAAAATCTTGAAGCAAAAAAATCCAAATTTAATTGAGATATCACCAAAAGCATTCACATAGAGGCGCTGCGAAATGAAAGGCTGAATTAGAAAATGTAAACCCGCAACTTAAAGCAGAAGATGATGACGATGTGAAAATCAATATCATGTGACGATGTAATAGTAAAACCAAAAAAGAAGGGAGGAAAAATCAAAAGCAAAAAGGATGGGAAAAAGTTGATAGAAAGCAGAAGGAAGAAACCTAGTGGGAATTACAGAGGAGGCTGTTTTATATGATGGGAGCAATAGTGATGATGAAAGGTTGCCTGTTGGTAAGGAAAAGAAGAAGAAAAAAAGGACAAAGAAAGCAAAATCTTCGACTTCAAGATCATACCTGATAAAACAAAGCAAGAATGACATAGAAGGAGGAGAAAACAATGAAACAGAGGAAGAAGAGGAGGATAGGAAGTTAACAAAAGATAAAATGCATAAAGGATTAGAAAGTGAATCAGAGGGAGACGAGCAGCTGGAGAAAGTGACAATACCTAAAAAGGGAAAAGGATCAAAAGCTGAAAAACCATACCCAACTTGTAACACACGATCGTCACCAAAACCTATGTATGAAGCTATGATGACTTTATCAGATCCACAAAAGAAATGCTTAAAGGATATGGGCTTCGAGAGAATGATCCACTTTCCAATAGTTGAGCTTCCATCAGCGCTGGCTTACCATGCGATCGACCACTTTCACACAGGAAGCATGGAACTAAGGCTAGAGAAATGGATTCTATAAAGGCTAACAAGACAAAAAGTACATAAATGCTTTGGGTATACCAATAGGGAGCAGGAAGTTAGAAGACCTGGAACAAAGACCTTCTAACGACCCGTTCATCAAAGAGTGGGAAAAATAGTTTAAACACGTGCAAAAACCAACACCGACAGCAATAGCTTCAGTGATATCAGATACAACAGAAGTTGATTTCATGTTCCGAATGAACTTTATAACTCTATTCGGAAGTACAATGGGAACACTTGATAATGGTGGCAGGGTGTCGACGAAATTGCTGAAAAGAATTACTGAGGATGTCGACATATCAGACATAGACTGGTGCGGGTACATACTTGACTGCTTGCACACCAGTAAGAAAAACAGGAAAGATGTGAAGACACGAAAGAACTTCTACTACGGGCCACTCACATTCTTATGTGTAAGTTATATTCAAAATTTTCTAACAATTTTTTCTATCTAATGCGAAATATAATATCTAAAAAATGTAATCTAACACTTTTTTTTTCTTTACAAAAAAAATTTGCTCTACTTGGACTCGACAATCTTCTCAGACCTTCGAGTTCTCCATCACAGACCAGCACTTAGAAGCTGGAACACTACAACAATGAGGAAAAGGATAAAAATGGAGACAGAGACAAGACGCTTGGGAAAATTAGAACATCATGTAGTGTTTGGATCCTGAAGATGAGCAAGATGGGGATGATTGTGTACAAAGGTTTATTGTCTATGTTGCAACGATAAACGATAATGGACAGAAACATATAGAGGTAACAAAACTGTGAACTTTTTGCAATAATCATATATGAAAATTTTGATATATCACATATGATAATTCATCTGCATATATCACATATGATACTATGAAAAATCTGAACTTGTTTTAATAATATATGAGATACTTTTGACATATCACATATGATAGATAAAATATAACTTAATAAGTACATAAAAACTAATCTATGCTTGTTTCGCAGGAGTATTATGAAAAAATCGTTTTGAAGTTTGATATAATTTCTGACGATAGATCAGTAGAACGTTGAGAAATGCAGTTAAAAAATTTGAAGACGACCAAATGCAGGATGATTTCTGCAGCAATCGGGGGAATGTTTATTGATAATAATTCAATCTTTATGAGTCTACTAAGACATTTGATGAGCGACGAGTGAGCCTGATGGAGATAATGGAAAAAACATCATGATGATTGTTTGGAGCACAACAACAGATGCAAACAAGAAAAAAGAAAGTGAAAATCAAAAGAAAGAGAGAGAGAAAAAAAAGAAGAGATTGATAAACAAATAGAAGAAAGTGGAAGTGAAGGAACTGAAGAAAATGGAAGTGAAGAGGAAGTGATGGAAAGGAGGAAAACATGAATGGAGACAAGAGAGAGGTTACAGCTCAAATGGATGTTAACAATCAGAATAAAGAGCTCAATAAAGAAAGTTGCCAATCGAAACTGAAGACAATGACAAGATGAACAACATGAACTGAAGAATGATTCAATTCAGGAGAAACAAGATACTGATAAGGATGAAAATGCTAAGGTTGACAACGTTAAGGAGAAACAAGGTGATCATAAGGATGAAATTGGTGAGGATGAATTTTGGAATACACAGTTTACTGACTCACAGTGTGAAGAGATGGAGAATCAAGCAAAAGAAGAAATTAAAAAGAAGAAAACAGCAAAGAGAAAGTCCACTAAAGAAATCACTCCACTATCATTCTCTCTTGCTTTATCGCCAGATACAAACAAGGTAGAAGAAAAGGCAACAAAAAGAGCCAAAAAACCGTCTAGATTTATTGTTTCTCCATACATAGACAAAAAAACAGCTACAAAGGAAAACGCAGTACACGATGAAATGATGATTTGTAGTTACTTGTTTTCGATGGAAGGAAGTGAATTGTAAGTTTCAGTTACCTTTATACTTTCAATTTATTTATCATTTCAATTTCTTCACTAATTTTCATTATAGATATATGTAAAATTGTGTTTTATGAGCAGACTTCATCTTTGTTAACGAAAGAAGGAAAATGCAACCACTTACGGGTTATATGCAGACAATTAGCCCAACCTTGAAAATTGAATCTAATGTCATTAACACCTACTACTTAGTTTTGAACCATGAGCAAGGGGTGAACAACAAAAGAAAGAAAACAAAGCATTTCTTCCACACGGGGATGATTGTAAGTACCTTAAAACTTTAAAACTAAACAACTACAAATATGTAATGTTTGCTACAGATAAAATATGTTGTTATATGTAAACAGACAAAAGACATGTTTAACTGGATATGGAAGACGGGAAAGAAGTATGATGAACGTGAAGCTATACAAAGCCTTTTCTCGACACATTGAAAACGATGTTCAAGAGCAAGATGTTGAAGTGAAAAAGTTAAAAGAATCTAGAAAGGTAAGAAACTTGCTACACCTATTCTCTAATTATAAAAACATTACATTATTTTGCATTAAGACTGATACAACAATTACATAGGCATTCTTTCCAATTATCGCCCATGAACACTACTACCTCGTAGTATTCAACTTCTTTAAGGGCACTACAGTGATAATTGACAACTCGAAAACGCCAATGTCATATGAAGCAAAATGTAAGAAGGTCTACGATGTTCTGGTAAGTAACTAAATGCTATTATACGCGGAAGACACAGGAAAGCTGGGACCAAAGTGGGAAGGACCCTACGAGGTTACGGAAGCACTTGGAAAAGGAGCATACAAGCTGCGTGACATGGATGGGCGTGAGTTGCCCCGCACGTGGAATATCTGCAATCTCAAGAAATGCTATCTTTAGTGAAGTGCTCACTGGGTATATGCGTACTTTTTTTTTAGACAAATGTTTTTTATTTTTGCAAGTATTCATTAAACGTCGCGGTTTCTAGCTAACTCCGTGACACAATTCACTTTACATGCTTATTGTGAGTATCTATTTATGTATCAATATTGTTGTTACATTATTCTGTGCCTACGCGGCGTGCATGCACCTAATAACCCCACGATGGGAAAAGGATGAGTAAACCTACTAAATGACTCGTTGAGTAAGAGGGTTGCAAACCCATCAACATTGGATCATGAATCCTTGTTAAACACCTTTCTCTCAAGACGTTGGAGTCAGTTTATGTGCGCATTCCACGATGGATGCGCAACAGCGCACACGGTGCACGTTTAACAAATTAGGAGTCAAAACTTTTGACTTCTTGATATGGTATTAGCGGTACGCCGCATGTAATTGTAATGTCAACCCATACATGTAAACTTAGCATATTTCACAGTCATGAACTTCGTAATAACTATGTTCACAACAATTTGACAAATGGCACATCACAAACAAGTCTTTCATGCAAAGGCAACTAATTGTGCACAAACATATTGTCAACTTTTATAACTACTATTGTGTGCGTATAATGACAAGCAACATTAACAATCGAACCCCATACTATGGGTCCAAAAGGATGGCTTTTACAACAGAACCATAAGTTTGTTTAAACAACATTTGCCAACATACACAAATACGATAAGTTTGTACAAGGAAGAAAGCCTAGATACTGTGACAATGACTTCGCTCTGACCTGCCAACTTGGTATGCAGCATCTCCAGCCTCCTCAAGCTTCCCCAGGAGTTCACTATCTTTCGGTGACACAGTCGCCACACTCACTGGTACTCCATCAGAACGGGGGAGGTGCGCAGCACCAACACCACATAAGATCGCCTTACCCTTCACCCCTTTCTTCTTAGCAAGCCTTATGGCATGGGCCTCCAGAGACTCCTTCAACGGGACCTCCTTCTCCAGTGCGAAAGGATTCAGGATGTCACGCGGTCTGGCAAAGATAGGTACCTGCAGTTGCGCCACGTCCGGTTTCAGAAAGTAATCAGGCTGGCCCTCAGCGCCCTCGGTGGCATGCCTAGCCAAGGTTAACCCTGCCATTATCACGCTGATAGGATAATCCTGGTCACGCTCCAGCTGTGCGATATGAGGCAGCTCTAACAATTTCATCGCCTCCATGGCGGCAACAAGCTCCTCATATGCCTTTTCATTATACCCCGGTGCTTGTGCGGCAGGCACTGTCAGCAGCTTTTTTTCATGCAGTTCCTCTACCGCTTCCGCCTTTCCACGAGCCAAGGCACACTTCACAACATCCCCAAAGGACTGCCTAACCTCCTGCGATTCCAGAGTACTCAAGGCAGCAAGGCGCAAACCATGGCTTATGAGCCACCTGCGCTCAGCAATCGTTGACAATAGGTGAGGGTACAGCTCCTCGTCGTACTCGATACTGAGTTTGCGTAACTTCTCCTCCTGCTTCTCCAACAGCCCCTCCACTCTCTGGCGAAAATCATCCAGCCCAGCAAAATGATTGTTCTTACCCCCCTCCAAATACTTCACGGCCCAGTGACAACTTGCCTTGTACTCTGCAGCATCCGCGCGCTCTTGCTCTGCCTTGACAAGTAGTGCCATTTTTTCCTCGGCAAGCTTTTGTGCATAAGACCTCGAGGACTCCGCCTCAGCCTGCGCATCTGCCAACTGTGTCTTCAGCAGCAGAATCTCTTCATCCTTCTGAACACTCTGGCCGCGTTCACTAGCAAACCTTGCTCTCAGCTGCGCCACCAGCGCGGCTTGCTGCGCAGTGACCATATCGAACTCCCCCATTAGCTGATCCACTGGCATGCCCTCAAATGCCTTGGGACCTGTCTCCCGGTCCCTCCTTGATATGTCATCAGCAGTCAAGGGACTAGTCTGGGGGGGGACTGTCCAGCATGCGTCACCGGCGCAGAGGAATCGCTAGTAGCCTCGACACTGCGCACAAATAGCAGACAACATACCAATAATGAGGATTCCACATTACTTTAGTAACTTTGCGTACACTAAACACTTCTACTGGACAAACATAGAGGATACGTTACTTACTTGAGGGGAGGAGTCTCGGTTACCTCCTCAGTCGATGTACTACCGCCTAGACTGACATAACGCACCCTCTTGGACGTGCCCGCACCGTCATCACTGGTGCCCCTTTTGCGTTTCAGCCCAGAGTCAACTTCTTCGGCCTCGCTTTCAGCCCCTGCGACATCAGCATCCTCTGAAGAACCAACGCTTGTTGCGTCTGGCCTGGGGGGCTCCGCAGTGGCACTTGGTACACTGCGCAGTGGTATGGGCGCCAATACATCAGTACCCTCAACCTCTGGTTGCTCCAGCACAAGTTCCATTGTGCGCCCTGCCGTACTTTCCAGCAGCGGCTCCTCACCATCTCTTAATGGGCGCACCCCCTCGGTCACCAGCTTGGGCTTACTCAAATGGACCACGCTAAACAAATCCATTTCTGCGCAACACAAAACGAAAACAAACAACAAATGGTTACATACGCTTAAATAAGAAAGAGCGCTTACACTACTAAGCGAGGGAGACGGAAGGACAAGCACCCACCCTGGCCGTCATCGCCTATAAACGTCGGCACTTCCTCAAGATCATCATACTTTCTTTTCCTTTCTTGCTGGACGTTCTGCGTAGGCTGGGTCTAAATCTGCATCAACTCAGTTGTAAACTCAATAAATTCTTGCGCCTGGTCTTCGATTTTGATTGCCTTTTTACACTGCCAAGTATCATATCGGGCAATCCACCGATATACTTTTCAATCTTTGTCTTACATCATTCTGGGAACATCCATGGAACACATCAAAAGCTAGTTGCTGAAATCGTTCAGCTATAGGCACTCATCGGTGCCTTGACCTTAATGATTCCACATCTCAGTCTCAATCTTTTTGATCTCTCCCTCTTGGGCCCAGTATTTAATCAGTCATCCATTTCTTCAGTGTGCCCATGTCATGGCATGATGCTGCTTCGGGTCGGTAGTTGGTCTTAACATGGGCATTCCACCATGTAAGAGCATCGTCTTGTAGAGTGCAAGTTGCGAATTTAATTTGACTTGCTGCTGGGCAATTGCTAATGCTAAACACAGACTCTATTTTCTCAAACCATCGAGTAAGTCCGACAACTCCCTCGGTGCCTTTGAAGTCCAAAGGTTTGCATTTCAAGAATTCAGAGTAAGAACATTTGTGAGCAGTTTGGACTGGCCTTGGTCTTGAACCATTGCTATTGTAGCCATTCCTAACCCTGCTTGCTTCTGCTTCAGCCATTGCAGCAGCAACTCCTTGGTCAATTAAGGCCTGAAGTTGCACCTCAGTAACAGTTGTAGTTGTTTCATTTGGAGTTGGTGTGGCTGGTTTTGACCTTGTGGCTCTCTTTGGTGCTATTTTCTTCAATCATAAGAAAATACAATACCCGTTAGATTTCAATACAATCATAACGTGACATAACATATGCATCATAAATAGTGTAAAATACAACCAACACAAGATCGACATAACATAATACATCCATTCCATATATAATCTGGAAATATACATGATCTGTTTGGTACACAACGATTCCCTATCGCTAGGTTACAAAATGAAAATCAACATAGAGCTTGACTAGCCGGGAGTTACCCGTAATACTTAGTAGGATATACAGGATAGCTAATCAATAACAAAAGATCTATACAGGAAGCTAACCAAAACAAAAGATTATACTGTTTGCTAGCTGGGAGTAAACCATAAAACTTAACAGACTGCCATAGTTGATACGATCAATAACCAAAGTCTAGGAACTGCTACCAGTGTCCTACATTGTGGTCAAGCGTGCTACAGCCTCCAGGGGCCTGGTACGTATAGATATGCTTGAACTGCAAGATCATTGCAGCTGACGCTGGCCACTCGAGGCTGGACACACACTCAGTCTATAACAAGGTACCCATTGCTCTAATGCCCTGTAGTGAGCTTCAGACCTAGCCAAGTCCTGACGGGTCTGAATACTCTCTTGCTCGTAAGCAAGTCTCTCTCTCCTCAATATCTTAATCTCAAGCTCTGACAGCTGCACGATCTTTTCTGGGCATCGTCGATGTCGTTGTGTAAACTCCGAATCTATATCTGTGAACATCTACACATGGTAACTGTCCCTCTGTTGACATCTCTAAGGCGGTCTTCATACTCCTATCAGAATCTCGGAGTTGGTTCTTATAGTGGGTCATGGCCTGTTCTCGTTTTTAGCCAGCAGCAAGCTAGATGAACTCTCTCCCACCTCACACAGGTATGGGAGTATTAAGTACGGACTCCTCTTCTGAGGCAGGTGTGGTCAGCCTCGGGGGATTATCAGCTCTGAGACTAGAAGATGGATGAAGGTAGTGGGTAGGTAACAATTAGGGGGTCCTTGATGTGGTAATGTTTGATTGATAGTTGATGCTACGTCTCTCATTAAATCCTCGAGTGCTCTAGGACTAAGAGGTCGATTCGTTAGAGTTAAAAAGGAATTGGTGGTAGTAGAGTTGTAGGTGCACCTCATCTCAGCTTGGCAATAACTAATCAGGTTGCTCAAGGCTCTAGAATGTACACTAGTACATGATCCTCTAGCTCCATGGGATCAGTTACATACTTTGGAGAACATGGTGCCTACTTCAACAACTGTTGGGCAGCCTCCTCGTAAGGATCCTCAGATGGAATACTCCAAGATCGTGCCTCAGAGTGAAAAAGACGTATAGGTATTGGTGAAATCAGCTGACATGAATTCTTGTGACAGCTGAAATAACTTATATGGAGTATATTATTTAAGGGCTCTGTATTTAATATACGTAATTATTATAAACACGTATATCAATTATGAATGCATCTAGTCCCACTAATGCAACAAATAGTGTATGCATGAATGTATGCACATATGTATGTCCCGTGTACAACCCCGTTGTATGAATTCGATGTATAAAGAGATCTCTAGACATTGTTTAGGTGTGTGTTTCCTAGACGTTTTGTGTGTTTTAGGTGTTTAATTGTAACACCCCCAAATTGGGTCGCAACGGAATAAGGGTCCGGGGCGTGTTACTTCAAGATCAACAGCACAAGATATATAAGAACGACACAAAAAGTCCTTTAAAATAATACATTGGATTTAATTGAAAGACTTAATACAAAAGCATATAGCTTTACTTGTTCATTGATGAATATTACAAAAGTTGACATTGCATTTCCCAAAACATGATGCACCTAAATCTTTAAGCGTGCAATCCAAAATGTAACCCAATGCATCCCTGGCATCCCATGCCTATTGATCTCCTGAAAACATTGCTTAAAACGTCAACAATAATGTTGGTGAATTCATAGGTTTGATAAAATCATAATATGCAGGATCGCAAGACTAGATTACATTTACACTAAGCTCATGACACTGAAGCTCGACAGTCTTGTTCGCATAATATTGCTACTCAGCCCGTGATGATGTTCTAACCCGAAACATCTAAAATTCGACATGTTATATCGTTCGTTCCCGGTGATAGCAAGTCACCCGAACGGGGAGGTCGTTTCCCGAATAGATCTATTAAATAACACTCGCGCTCACATAATGTAATTCCCAACTACATCTATGCAATTGACAGTTCATGATAATGGGCTTAACTGGGTTATCGCTACTTAGGCAAACATGTAATCAATACTTGCGTCCAATTTGTAAAACAAAGCATGTTTTCACCCCATAATTATAAATCATTGAAATCGTAAAAATGTGGGGCTATGAACTCACCTTGAGTTCTGATAATCCAAATATCGCAGATAATGTGTCACGTAAAAGATCGAATGCAACCTAAATTATCATAGGTCGTATAAGTACCGAGTACTTGAATATAATCTTATAGTTGTTACATCGTACTATCGTTCGGGCTATCATAATTTAAGAGGTCATGACATGACGTTCGAGGAGTTAGGACACTTTAAATCGTAAATCCAACAACTCGTCGAAACGCCATCCGAAGAGGCCTCATTATGAAACTCCCTAGTAATATAGTACTTTGATAACCACATGATATTCTATATAGCTCAATCACCAACTAATGGTTTTGGTAAAATTGTGTTTAATAAGTTAAAACGTTTATAATTACCGTTTTAGTAAAACTAGCATAACTTTTGCGTTTTAAGCCCGATTCTCGCGTTTCTTATGTCCATCTTTTCGTATTAAGACGGGTTATCGATATTTGATATTTTCATAAATTTTCTCCCCTGATGAACAGTAACTTTTACTGTTCATGACAGACATGTGTTTTATATAATTCGTATTTGTTGTCGTAAAACCCGTAAATGTCGTATTTTATTCGTTATAGCTCCGTTTTTAATGATTCTTTCGAGGACGTTCTCGTATTTGAAAGTTCTATATTTTTATGAGGTTTACAAAAATATAACTTTCTGTCATGAATAGTAACTTTTATAAAAATAGTTTTATAAAAGTATTATTTGTCGTAAACTCGCGAAATTCATAACTTGTTCGTTATTAATTGAAAAATTACGATTCTTATCATTTTGGAATCCTAAAAATGTGTATTATTTATTAAAAATATTAATACTTGCTGTTTGGAATTTTTATAAAAATGTTTTTATAAAATTTCATTTACGACTTCGTTTATTAACGTATAACTCGTTTTTAACGTAACTTTTTCGTTATTAATCCGTTTAACAAGTTTCTTACCTTTTCGGAATCGTCGTGAATTGTATTATCTTATAAAAATATAAAATGGGTATGTTAAAATTCGAATTTTGGACAGCATGTTTGGTTGACTTTGTTAAGTCTTTATATATCATTATTTACATACTTTTCCACTTTTGACTTTTACCACAAATCTTATATTTTATATTTATCATATATATTACATGTATATTATGTCCCTAGTCCTTTTATTGTCACTTTGATCAATTAATACAAGTCTTTTACTTTACATAATAAAATATTAAACCATAACCTTTTCAAAATCATAATCACAGTTTTGTCCATAATCATTTTAGGCGATAACCAAGTGTGTACAAAGTGTATTTCCTACCAAGAAAACTTTTATTTTAGTGTTCATGTAACATTAATATGAACCCATAATTAATATTAACATGTCTTAGGTATTTCTTTATTTTGAAACATATTATGAAACTAGTAAAACCCTAATTATCCCATAATCATTTTTACACCAAAGTAACTTGATACAATATTTTCTCATTCTTTCTAACATGATGTAAGTAATAACACCACATGTATGTAAGTGTGTAAAATGATCATTTCAAGTATAAACTTCATTTTCATGAATAAAACCTAAATGGTGATTTAAGCTAAATAGAATAATCATATGCATAACAATGAAATTTATAAGAACATAAAGAGTTTAAGTAAACCTTATGAGGTATGATGATGATGATAAACTAGTGCTAAACCCTTGTTTAGCCACAAAACCAAAGCTTGCAAAATAAACCCTTACTTTCCCCTTAACCACAAACACATTTAACTTCCTTTTTCTTGAAGTATACTTTGAAAAAGGGTTAGCCAATTCTGGATCAACCTACAGAATACCTTAGAATGGATGTGTATAAGTGTGTATGGGTTGTATAAAAATTGCTATGGATTTGGTAGAGTGCTTGATCCTTGCCGTAGCATATAGAGAGGGTAAAGGAGGTTATGTTTGATTTTTTTCTAAGTGGTAATGTATGTAAATGATATAACTCTTATGTATAGATGTAAGTATGGTGCAAGACATGGTCTAGGAGTCAAAGTAAGGTCCAAGTAATGGGTCTTAGTCTTAGGTATGGCCCTTAGTCAAAGTATGCTAGGTATGGTTAGGACATGATGAAGTATGGTATACATTTTGACCAAAGGAAGAGTTTTGTTATATTACTTGTACACAATGCAAGAATTTCGGCAATACATAAGATGTAGATGATATATTTTGTAAATTTTATGTATTGGGTATAAAAGTGGGTATTTGTTGAAGCGTAGGAAAGTTTTTGTGGTTCCGGGAGTGCCTAAACGCAATTTATCGCGAAACGTATACACTTTACGTATCCGATAAAAATAAAATGAACAAAGTTAATAATTATCCTCAAAATAATTATATAACCCTTGCTTGATGTAAACATTTAATTGTTTGGTGCCCGTTTACATTGAACGCTAATTTTTGGCGTACGCGATTTAACTTAACGTTTACAATTTAAAGCAAACACGTACAATACTAACAATAAATAGTACATTTATTGACGTCGTCAAAGACTTGAAAACACAGGGTGTTATACATTCTCATTTTAATAGTCTAGTTACTATTAAATACATTCCGATAAATCTCGACAACTTAATCATTTCATCCGAAATGTTTAAGCATTTTTAATTCGCGAAATGCAAATTAAAATGTCACTTATTGTTCATGTCTAAGTCATTTTTTTTTTTTTTTTTTATTTTTTTTTTTTTTGTATTGTTTCACAAAAACCTTAATCATGCCTCTATTATTATATAGATGGTTAATATCTTCCGTCCACATTTCCGTTACCACCTTTAAGACAACCCCGTACCTCGTTGTGTGATTGTTCTATGAACAATCGCAATATTCAAGAAGAGCTACATAACTTCGCGGATGAAGTTCATCGTATGCTAACCGTCATCCATCATGAAATTGTCAAGCTCATCGTTTCCGTCGTTATTTCTCTTCATTTATTCTTTTTATTCCACAACTTATGTCCGGATGAGCACGAATTAAAAGGGAAGGGAAAACACACATCTTCACATATATCCTTTAACCAAACACTCTCAAGAACTCACATAGGTGATTCTTATTCACTAGAAACCACAAGATACACTTCTACCATACACTCAAACCTCATAACTATTATTCACTCTTGTTAGTGATCATTAGTTCTAGTACATCCCCAAATCACCAAAGTGAAATGAAAAACCGAGACATCCTTACTACTATCAACCTCGAGTCATCCACCTTGTCATCTTCACAAGAAGATTCACCATGTAACCATTCCCCACAAGTGAATTTCGTAATGAAATGTGTCTCATCTTCATATCCCGACACTCATAAGCATGTGTGCCTATGTTGTCAAAAGTCAAGTGAATTTCGTAATGAAATGCGTCTCATCCAATCATTTCCACTTTTTAACAAGTGAAGAACACAAAGAAGATATTCAATCTTCAAAGTGTTGTTGAGTCATCACAATATCGTGTCTTTCATTTGTTCATTTTCATTTTTTGGCAAGTGAAGAACACAAAGATGATATTCAACCTTCAAGTGTTGTTGAGTCATCACAATGTTCCACCATTTTCACATTTTCACCTTTGTTCATCAACATTAACAACCATCTACTAACATTCTCACCAATGACATCTCCTCATCACAATCATCATCATCACAATCATCCTCACCAATGACATCCTCTAACAAACCCACATCCAAACCATTAAGGGTAGCCAACATGAGTTTGAAACTCAATTGGAGGAAGAAACTAAACCCTTGTAACACTTCCAATGAGCTCAATGTAAATTCATCTACACCAATGCCTAAACCACTCACTTCTCATCATGAACCATCTCAAGAAAACAATCACCCCAATCAAGAATTACCAAATCCTTACATTAAGGACACTCCCACATCACCACAAGTTGCCTCACATCCTCCATTTCCTATCTCACCCATCAATTCACATGTTACTCACACTCAATCTTCACCTTAAAGTGACATCCAATCATTTCCACTTTTTAGCAAAGTGAAGAACACAAAGAAGATATTCAATCTTCAAGTGTTGTTAAGTCATCACAATGCCAAGTCTTTCACTTCTCTTCAACCATTTTCCTATTTTTATCTTTGTTCATCAACATTAACAACTAACAAAACACCCAACAAACCTATTGTCAACCCCTTATCCTTCTATTCATGCTCATCCTTCTTTGTTTATGCTTCCTTAACAATTCATCCTTATCATCAACATTTACTTTGACCTAAAGTCTTACGATAATGTTTATCCTTAAACACCCCAAACGTGAAAAGCATACATAATGCTTAACAAAGAAACCTTAAGGATTTAGGAATCTCTCAATATAACCCTTAGTCTATTCAAATCCACATCATCATTTTGGTTAGATGATGATACCATAAGGAACGTGTTGATTAAAATACATTAATACTCCTTATTCAAATAACATCTTAAAAGAAGTCATTCTTATAGTGTGTCGATCAATAAACAAGTTTTGTCCTCGTTTATTAAAGTCGGTATTACACCAAAGGGTGTTGGTCAAGTCTTAGTCATTAAAGTATGTGTCGGTCAAACCTTATCATTGGTTCTTAAACATTCTCATGTCTTAAGTACACGTCGTGTGCCTAGGTTTTAATTTCTCTTTTAAAATGTCATAGTGCATATATCTAAGACATGCATGTCTTGTTCCCCGTTAGTGCATTGATATATATAGCTATCATCATTATTATATATATGTGCACTTTTCTACTAATTTTTCCTTTTGTAGCACACTTCCGTAGCTTGATTCCTTGGTGCCCCAAACAAGGGGGAGCATACACCGAGGGGGAGTTGCAACCATTATGACATCTACACATTTCTTGATATGTGTATTCCAACCATTTAATATCACTCCTATATATATATATTATGTTGCACGAAACTAACCCTTGATGTAGGTTAAGAGTTTGCAACAAATTTGATCCATGGATCCTCTAGAGTCTATATACATGGAATGCAAGTGTCATAGGAGTGCAATGAGCTAAGGGGTGCTCGAGTGTCAAAGTAGATATCTTAGGATGATTAAACGGGGTTGATAGGAGCAAGACTTCACTGGGGATGATGCAAGCTCGCCTCTTTGGTTCAAGGTTTGAAGTGTAGTATAAGTCTCGCCTAAGAGTCCATCTTTTTGCTTTGACAAAAGTCGATAATCACTAATTTCATGAATTTCGTCAACAATTTAACGTCTCAAAGTTTTCTTCAAACAATAATTTAAGTTTGCTTCCCGGAACGTAAATCATTAAAGGTTATGAACAAACAAACTTTAATTTGTGAATGATCAAAGAAATTTTTTTTATTCAACCTCAAACTTTTATAAAATATTGTAAACATTTTTATAAAATCACAAACATATTTATACATTTATAAAGAAATGTATTTATTCAAAATAAACATTTTGAATTTCAAGGTTTTCGAAACATAAAACGGCTAGAAAAAGTCCAGTAAACACCTCTCCTGAATAGGACAAAAAAGGGGAGCGTTTGAAAATGGGCGGCCCCCTTTAATACATGGGCGCCCCCTTATTTATAAGACCGGCCGACACCCTATTTAAGGGGATCCGGCCATAGGACCTCGCTCCTCAGTTGTCCTAATAATTACTGGACTATTCCCCTATATTTTTCACATCTTTGCTAATGTTTTCTCAGATCTAAAACCTCCTTTCAAACCCTTTCCTTTGATCACTTAACTTATTATAAGTTTGTTTAAAATGTGATCTAATCATCCATCCATTGAATTACAAGAGAAGAACTTTCGTTATCATTAAGATACGAAGTTATGTAGGCTACTTAGGGCATTCGTGACATGCCTTACATTCATAATATATAGATCGAGTCCATGTAGTCTAAACTTGTGTAATTGCTTGATCATGGTGATCATGGTGTGTATTGTAGTTAGATCGTGGTGATCTTACCAAGTAGTGTTAGATAGTTGTGATATAAGTAGTGTAGTGAAGTGATTGTGTGATGTTGTGAAGAGTTGTGAAGTTGTAACGAAGTTGTGAAGTTGGGAAGGGAAGTCGTGATGTTGTAAAGACAGTACACAAGTTCGTGAAGTGTGTTGTGATAGATTAGGTTCTAGCTATGGATTAGAATCGCGACATTTAGCTTTGTGTAGTTAACAATCGGTGTAAGCAACGTTGTGTACATTTTTCTCCGCCTTAAGGGAGCTTGTTGACTAGTGAAGTAACTCTCGAGTTGGGTACTCGGGGAGTGGAGTAGGGCGAAGAGGTGCTTCATGACTGAACCACTATAAATCATCGTGTCCGGTTTACATTTCCTTTCACTTATCTCTTTACATTTATACTCGCATTTATCGCTTTATATTTATACTTGCAATTGTGTGATGTGTTGATTATATAGTTTTAATTATGTCTTAAATAAATGTGAATATTGTGTGTTGGTTTGTATTGTTGTAAATCGATGTATTAATATGTGTATATAACTTGTATGAACACTCATCATATTGTATTCCACGTTTGATCTGTTAATTCTGATACGAAACATTTTAAGTTTTTAATGGAAATGTATTCACCCCCCCTCTACGATTTCCACAATTTGCTTTCCTCGAGTGATAACGAATCTCACAGTCGTAATCACTGAGCAACTCTAACCATCGACGTTGTCTCATGTTCAGATCCTTTTGATCTAGAATGTGTTGCAAACTCTTATGATCTGTAAACACCGTATACCTGGATTCATACATATAGTGTCTCCAGATTTTTTAAGCAAACACCACTGCACCAAGTTCTAAATCATGAGTCGTATAGTTCTTCTCATGAATCTTTAATTGGCGTGATGCATAAGCAATCGCCTTCTCTCTTTGCATCAACACAGTACCTAAAAATTTGATCGAAGCATCGCAGTATATGATAAAATCTTCGCTTCCTTCAGGTAAAGCTAAAATTGGTGCACTACACAACTTCTGCTTAATCAGTTATAACGCTGCTTCTGCCTTGCCACCCTAATCAAAACTTGACCTTCTTCTGAGTAAGCTTGGTCATTGGCTTGGCGATCTTTGAAAATCCTTCGATGAATCTTCGGTAGTACCCAGCAAGACCTAAAAATTACTGAATCTTTGTTGGTGTCTTAGGAGATGCCCAATATTTTATGGATTCGATCTTGGTGGGGTCTACATTAATGCCTCGGCTATCAATCACGTGGCCGAGAAATTGTACCTTGGGAAGCCAAAATTTGCATTTAGAGAATTTAGCGTACAACTCCTCTTTCTTAAGCAATTCCAGAATTGCCTTAAGATGTTCTTCGTGTTCCTTCTTGTTCCTGGAGTAGATGAGAATATCGTCAATAAAGACGATCACAAATTTATCTAAAAATGGCTTACACACGCGGTTCATGAGATCCGTAAATACCGCTGGTGTGTTCGTCAAGCCAAATGGCATAACTTGGAACTTATAATGACCATATCGAGTTTTGAATGTCGTCTTTGGAATATCTTCTTCCAGTACTCAAAGTTGGTGATAACCTAATCGCAAGTCTATCTTAGAATAAACACTAGATCCTTATAGTTGATCAAATAAATCGTCGATCCTTGGGAGTGGATAATGATTCTTCACCGTTAGCTTTTTCAGCTCTCAGTAGTCGATGTACATTCGAAACAATCCATTCTTATTTTTGACAAACAAGACCGGAGCTCCCCATGGTGAGGAACTGGGTCTTATAAAGCCCTTGTCAGAAAGTTCTTGGAGTTGGTCCAATAATTCCTTCTTTTCGGATGGGGCCAATTGGTATGTGCTTAATTACACATACCTTTTACCTATTAAAACGAGCCTAAATGACCAAAAACGGACATAAATTACTAAAAATACGCTTGTTTTGTGTTATTTACTGTGAAGGTATCGAATATGAACATAAGGACAAAAACAAGGCTAAAAACAACAAAACCAAGCACGGGAATGGAAAGAGTGTGAGAAAACTAAAGCCAAAGGCGAATTCATCTTAATCCTAGCCCAAATTCCTTAAACTAGCCCATTTATATTTAAAAGTCCAAAATACACTTAACAAATTGTTAAGTTATTACATTGAAGGTCCTTGAGTTTTGCATTGTTAGTCCTAAAGGACTAACACCGGTAGTCCTTACACCATATCACCAAAGGTCCTAAACCATAAACAACCGTTAACACTAAACACCCGTTAGCCCATATATAAGCCCAAATGATAACCCGGAACCTTAAAACTATTACCCGCCAGTCAAACTTATTAAAACGTTTTCACTGTTCATCTATCCTCTCTAAGTTTCCTACCATTTTCACTGTAATTTTCGTACGGGTAAAACCACTTAACCAATCACACGCCTCACCCTTCTAGAAGCTTAAGACACATGAGATTGTCATGACTGCCACTTCACTGACACCTTGGCAATCCCAAGGTGTCCTATTGGTGGATTGTACATGGATTGTAATCAAGGGACAAGATCACAAAGATGAGAGAGGCGGTTTGGAATGGAAGGCCAAGATGAAAGAACACTTACACCTCACAAAAGAAACACACCACACACACAAGAAGCACAGAGCTCATCTATAAATAGATGAGGATTTTCATTGTAATAGGCATTAGATTTTAGGATTTGTTTTAGGAGTAGTTTTAGTTTTATGCTTATTTACTTTTATTGTATTTACTTTTCAGTAATATAACTTCATTTTATTAATACAAGTTAATTTTCAAGCTTATTCTTGATTCTGTCTTTTTACTCATTACACTTTCAAGCTTAATCTGTTTTCACATCATTTCTTAAGCTCTTAATAATCCTGTTTTACTTAAATAAAGTGTTACTGTTTCATTGAATCACCAATCAAATACCTCAGCTTATTAAGGATGATAAGCCGGATTTGGATGGGCTTATAGACCTTACTAGCTTGTGCAAACAAGCTAGAGCTTGTTGATAAGCTCTTTTGAGCATTTACATCCTTGTTTTGAGCAAAGGATAAAGGTACTCTTCACTTTTCATTTTATTGCTTATTTTTTGTTTTTGCTTATTCCAGCTTATTGTTTGCTTATTGCTGTTTATTCTCTGCTTATCATTGATTATATTTGCTTATTTTGTCTTTTATTAGCTTATCATGTTAGTTTAAAGCTTAGTTTTAAGTTTAAGTTGAGTTTAGATAAAATATGGCCACATTAGTTAAATTTGCTTATTTTAGTTTAGCTTAGTGCTAGGTGCTTATTTTTCCTTAGTCTTTGCTTTAATTTCCTTAATATGGTAAGTGCTTAATCTGTGTTCAACTTTCCTAGCTTATTTGTGTCAGTTTAGGCTTAAAATATGATTTAAGGTTTTTAATGGGGTGTTTGGCACAAGCAGTTTTAACTTAGTTAAAAATGTTTGTGAATGCTTTTAGTCATAAGGTCAGATTTCATAAGCTCAAATTAGGACTATACTTTAGTTTTCATAAGCTCAAAACTGGTTTTGTTTAGATTTATAGATTGTTTTATCATATTTCAAAATCTGCATTTACAAAGTTTACTCTAAAAGCTTATTTGTCAATCTTCTTCAAAATGAATTTGAGGTATGGTTTTGTGTGCTAAAAGAGTTCTATTAGCATCAATTTAAATCTGTTTTGAGTTTGTAGATTTTGAAATAGTCTTTTAAGTAGTTTAGCTTTAAAACAACTTGAGTAGTATTAGAGTTGTAAGGTCTAGGTTTGCAAATCAAATAAGGCCTTGATTTAGCTTATCTTTGATTAAATTTTTATTAAATCTAGCTTATTTTAATCTAGTCTATTTTGTTTTAAGTTCTCTTAATTTAGTTTTGCTTATTGAGTCTTTAAAAATGAGTTCAAATATGTCCCAAAAGTGTCAAAAATAGCCCAAAAATAAGTAGTGTGTTCTGTCATTTTTAGCTTAACTTTTCTAGCTTATGTCTTAACCATTTTGCTTATTTGAGTCAGTAGAGTAAAGGTCTTAATCCGTTTTTAGTTTATAGCTTTTTTCATGTGCTTATTAATCCTTAATTTGAGCTTAAAATTGGTCAAAAGTCCTTTAAAAGAGTTTTTAAGTCTGCTGTCTTTAAAGCTTTCAATTGATTTTTAGCTTATTTTATTGCTTATTCCCTGTCTTTTAGTGCTTATTAAGTTTAGCCTTAATTCTATTTCTGCTTATTTGCTTTTTCTTTTAGCTTATTGTGTTCAAAAAGCCAAATCAGTTTTAACTTATAAGTCATTAGACTTAATAAGCTAAACTGTTAACTAGTTAATAGCTTTTCTAGCTTATTTTTCAGTTTTGTCAAAAAGTCTCTTTATTAAAGTTGTTTATTTTTGCTTATTTTAGTTTTTTCAAAAAGAAGTTTTCAAAAATAAAAATGTTTCCAAAAAGGAAGGTCACAGGACTTGAACCTGTGACCTCTCCTTCACAACTCACGCACCTTACCACTGCCTTGGGGTCTTTTTCATTTAAAATCATGCAACATTTAATTATTATAGTCAATTTTAGTTTTAAGCTTATTTTGCTTATTTGCTTATTAACTTCTTATCAGTTTCAGCTCATTTTCCAGTTTTATTTTTCATAGATTTTAAATATGTCAAAGTAGTTTTCCTAATTTTTCCAGAATTTTAATAATTAGTTTGCTATTTTTAATAATTAATTTAGATTTAAACTATTTTTAATTCATAATAAATAAATAAAAAGTTAAAAAAATATAATTCTTTTCTCTAAAAATATTTTTATTCATTTAGGATTTTTAAAAATTAAATTTTCATTTTTAGGGTTAAAATTTGATTTACTTGCTTAAATGTCGCGTTTTTAAATTCACGTTAACGTTTTTCGTGCTTTATCTTTAAATGCTTTAATTGTTTACTTGTCTTTATATGTTTTTTGCATTTTCTTTAGTAGAAATAGAATCCAAAAATTAAATATTTTATGACATTCAAGCTCGACTCCCGACATAACCGTAAATTTTCATTCACCTCTCACCGAGGAGAACGATACTCGTGTTGATTACTTATTATTCTTTCCTAAGAGTAATTTGTATGATACTTAGCTTACGTATACGGATTATATATATAAATAATATTATATATATGATGAAATATATATATATATATATACCATATATATAATATATATATACTATATATATATATAATCATACATATATTATATATAATAATACATAATATATATACTAAGAGGGTTGTATAGATGAATATCACAAGACTCGGGTTGTTTATCGTTCCCTCGTAGAGGAAAGAAGGTTGGGAAGACTCGATCAAGATCCAAACAGGGGTCCTACGGGGTTGAGAGAAGAGTCTTTTTGTATTTTTATATTTTATAAAAGGCAAGCAAATATCATTGGTTTTGAGAGGTATATATAAATATACATATATATATAATATAATACTAAATGGTTGTATTTGATGAATATCATCAGACTCGGGTTGTTATCGTTCTCTAGGGGGAATAGGTTGGGAAGACTCGATCAAGATCTAACAGGGGTCTACGGGGTTGAAAGAAGAGTCTTTTTGTATTTTTTATATTTTTATAAAAGCAAGCAAATATCATTGGTTTGAGAGGTTGGTTTGTTTAACTAATTAAACTAAATATAATCTAAACTACCAGTGATAACTTTATGATAAAAAGATGTATTTACTTAATCATGTATTACTCCTTAGATTGTTTCTCCTAATCATGTTGCTTTGTCACACTTGTGATTATGTGTATAAGTATTTCCTAAGTCACGAACGAATTACACGAACCCGCCGTCTATTTAATATTCAGTTAAGGCAACGCACAAGTAAGGTAGTATGAAGACTATTACAAGGCCTCTAAGAGTATATTAAATGCAATTGAAATATCTTAAGAGGGATCAACCATATTAGGGGTAAGGTAGTATGAAGACTGTTACCGATGGTATCCTTTCTACCCACTCGCGTTTCTCTAGACGTCTATGCCAATTTAATATCTTATGGCTAATTTTCTAAAGCCTAACGCGCACATCCATCACAAGAAGTAACATTAAAAGGATCTACATTCTAATTTTCATACAATCATAAGTAAATACAAAGGAGGGTTTAGCCTAGCATGTTATAAAGAAAGCAAGAACATAAATCAATCAAACAACACATAGACATATTGAATAATTAAAGATAAAAAATCTTACTTGATTAAAACATGGATTAAGGTCAGTTACAACAGCGTTTTGAGGCCCTAAAGACGACCTAAAAGGTGCTAGAATGACTAGGGTTCGTCTCCTAAAAGTTATACAAAGTTACACACTAAAAACCCTAAAATCGGTTTTATATATATAAGAAAAGCGTCGCGACGGTGTCGTGTTGTAGTCGTGACACCGTTGCCAAATGGAATCTTCTCGAGCCGTTTTAAGTTGGCTACGTCCGGATGCCATAATTAAATCCATGACGCCGTCACTTGAAACCTGTGACGCCGTCTCCACGCTCTGTATACACAATTCTTCAAGATAAATGGTGTAGAGTCATAGTCTTGTCCGTTTCATCTCCAAATGAGCCCAAGTCATGTGTATTTCCTCCAAATGCCATCCAAGTGCTAAAAACCTAAAAAAAAATGATTAAGCACATAATCTTGGCATATTTGCATGATTTAGGGGGTTAAATGACCCCGAAAAGGTGTATAAAATAACACCTCATCAACCCTACCTTTTACTCAAAGTCATTTTCTATGAATCAAGAATTACCTAGGACTTATAAAGTATTTAGTTTATTAGTGTAGGTTGTTTAACTTTGGTTCTCATGCATAAATCTACTTTATTATGTATGAGTTAGTTTTATCATTTCTTGATGTTATAAGCGCGTTATTGTATGGATTTGCTCTCTATGAATGAATTTATTTTATGAGTGAATTGTATGAATTACTTAGTTGGCTATTTCTTTTCTACTATTAGCCTTGCATATATATTTGTCGTCATATTGCTACTAGTTAGAAATGTTTTCTTGCACTTGTATTTCTAACTTGGTTTTGTAGCAAAACATTATAAGCTCGACCCCTTGGTGGCCCCAAACAAGGGGGAGCATACATCAAAAGGGAGTCTTAGATCAACGATTTCTTTCTCTCTATAATTTGACGATAAACCTTTTTGGATTCAAAAAAAGGGGGAGAAATGGATAAAAACTCACTAATAACTTAAAAAATTTATTTTTATACAAAATGAGTTTATATTTTGTCATCATCAAAAAGATGGGAGATTGTTAATACAAATAATGTCTAAAAATGTTATTTATATTTTTCGACCTCTACGTTTTGAAAATGACAAAATATAAAAACGTTTACGATAAAAATAAACGTTTACGCGTTATTAATCGTAAACTTCCATTTCTACACAAATCACTTTAGGTATTTACAAAAATAAAAATATACAAAATAATTTTTAATGAATAAAAGAAATGTTTTATTTGAATATAAAAATTTAAATCTAGTTTTTCCCCAAAATAGAAGCTTGTACACCATATTTATCATTCCTTACTAAAAGACAAAAATAGGAGCGTCAATCTAGTGGCGGCCCCCAGATATATATGGGACTGCCGGGACCGCCACCAGGAAACGTTGGGATTTTCTGGCTATAAATACTGCATTATTCTCAGCAAAAAAACACACCTCTTTGCACGAATTTTCCCGTTATGTTTCTCTCTCCAAAAATGTTCTTTCTCTCACTAAATCTCTTGATTACTAACATTGTCTAATCTTGTTTTAAGTGATCCAATCTCATCTCCTTCATTCTTTCATCAAGTGTAAGAGAAGAACACTCGTATTCGCCAAGAAACGAAGTGTTATAGATTAGTAAATTCTCCTCTCTTCTTCTAAGACCCAAACCTCTGTTGTTATTATCTTGTGTGATTGTGTAAGATCGGATAGTGTATAAATCTGATAGTATAGATCTTGTAATTGGGTAGTGTTTGTGAAGTGGTAGATTGGTTCTAGCTAAGATTAGGACTCGACATTTAGCATAGTGTCAGAGAATAACGTAAGCGACGTGTAAACGGTTTTCTCCGCCTAAAGGGACGTTGTTGACATAGTAAAATCTCAAGTTGGATACTCGGGGAATAGAGTAGGGCGAAGAGGAGCTTCGTAGCCGTACCACTATAAATCTTTGTGTATTGGTTTGATCGTTCTTTACCTTATCTCTTTATATTGTTTATGTTTCTCATTTATTGTTTGTATTGTTATTACAAGTAGATAGTTATATTGATTGGTTCATATTGTTGATTAATTGAGCATATATGTTGCGGTTGTCATAAGGGACTTCTACAAGAAGTTTTACAACTCCCTAAGAAGTGTACCTAACCGTTGTAGTGTAGTATAGGCAAGACTCGGGGGTTGTTATCGTTCTCTAAGGGAATAGGTTAGAAATGCTTGATCATAGTCTAATAGAATTCTAAGGGTTGAGAGAAGATTCTTTTTGTATTTTTATGTTTTATGAAAGTAGTAAATCATATATTTGAGAGATTGGTTGGTTTTAGCTATTAAACTAAATAATAAACTAAGCTACTGGTGATAATAATATAATAAAAGATTGTGTTTATTTAATCATGTATTACTCCCTAGATTGCGTCTCCTAGTGTTGTTGCTTTATCACACTTGTGATGATCTATGTAATTATTTCCTAAGTCATGAACGAATTACATGAACCCGCCGTCTATTTAATATTTCATTAAGGAAACGCACAAGTAAGGTAGTATGAAGACTATTACAAGGCCCCTAAGAGTATATTAAATGCATTTGAAATATATTAAGTGTGGATCAATCATAAGAAACAACACCACTAAGATCTATATCCTAGGTTTCATACAATTATAAATAAACACAATAGAAGGTTTAGCCAAGCATGTTAAAGATAAAGTAAGAACATATAAGAATCACACAAGACATATTGAATTATCAAGATAGTCTTACTTGATTAAAACATGAATTAAAGAGAGTACAATAGGGTTTTGAGGCCCTAAAATCATCTCTAACAGCTGCTAAATGAACTAGGGTTCGTCCATTTCCTTTTACTCTAAAGTGACACACTTAAAACCTTAAAAACGAATTTATATATATAGGAAAATCATTTTGATGGCGTCGCGTGTTAATCGTGACGTCGTCATGAATAGAATATTCCAGATAATGGGCTGGGTGGTACAATCTGACGCCGTCTAAAGATCTTGTGATGCCGTCTTAAGATGGGTTGTGACGGCGTCACGTGTAATCTGTGACGCCGTCTCCAGCTTCTGAGTAGAAATTCTTAAGAGATGTTGGTGTAGGTTTGTAGTCTTGTCCATTTCTTCTCTAAATGAGCCTAAGTTATGTGTATTTCCTCCAAATGCCTTCCAAATGCTGAATAACTGAAAAGGAATGATTAGGTACCTATTTTGGGCATAAATGCACGATTTAGGGGGTTAAACGACCCCAAAAAAGTGTATAAAATGACACCTCATCAAATACCCTACACTTGGGATTTGCTTGTCCTTAAGCAAATGGGCTTTTTTACCTAGACAGTAGCAATATGAGGGTTATTTTACCTACTCTTTAAAAGTATTTTACAACACAACCTTCTAGACCTCATAATTAAAAGCACGAAAAGTATATACTAGCACCTCACATAAGTGTTTGGGATTCTCTCTTTCACTCAGGTGTATAATAAATTATAACATAAGGGGGAAACGGAAAATCAACACTCATTACCTGACATAGCATATAAATTACCATAGGCTTGGTAAAGGATCAAACCTCTACCGTTAGGCGCAATCATTATTCATTACTATCTAAGAGGTCTTTTTTAACGGTTGCGGGGTGTAGGTGTAAGATAACATATAATGGAAATGAAAATAGATGGGATACATTTGGGTAGCTTTGGGTGAATTTGGAGTGGAAGGGTTAGCTAATTATTTACACGAATACACTTTGGTTTGGTTGCTAAGCCAAGACTCGGACGAAGATATACAAACTCTACACAACTCTACATCAATCTCTTTTTCTATTTTTTAATAACATAATACATCATAACTTGGGGTTTATAACACGTATCCCTACACTTGAGCTTTTACATGCTCGCTATTTACAATCTAACTAATGACCCGATTTGAGGTGGATCAAAATAACATGGAGATCATCTAACAAACATATGAGGGTATTGACTTAACTTTTCTTCCCCATTCTTCTGCGAAATAAATACTACCATGAATCCCAATCATCCCAAAATAGTATTTACAAGGATAAGGACTTAGCAACCGTGTACTCAAACAATTAACTTGGGTTAAAGCAATAATATACTAAAAATGAGTACATACAAGGTGGGCTAAGGCTATTTAGGTGTAACGATTGGTTTAAGGGTGACAATGCTCTTCATTAATAGTCTGGCTTAACCAGAAAATTACAAGAACCATGAAAAAGGATAGACCCAGAAGGTTGTACTAGGGGTATCCTGTACTAAAGGTAAGTGCATGGAAAGGGTGTGGGATAGTTATATGATCGGTGTGCCCATCATAACAATTACAGGTTTAAAACATGGGTTAATCCTAATGCCTCTTATCAAGCAAATCCTAACACTTACTATGCGGTCTCGCAATGCATCACAAAAACAAGTTCTATAACTTAATATACTATCGGTACACTCTCATAATCCTAAAGTTACCAATACCAATGTTCCAGAAAAAGCGACAAAACCACGCATACATATTCATAATGACAGAATAGATATATATGATTGCTCACTTCTTAACTCGAACAAGCTAAAGCTATAACATCTAAGGAGGAACCTCACATTTTGGGGGTGAAATTTGAGGGTTTTTGTGCTAGTAATATAAATTCCTATCCATGAGACGCTCTTAATACTTGGTTTTTGTCAGTATGTGTCATAAAAAAAAATTAAATTTGGGTTAAAATCACCTCTTATGCTATGTTTTGATTTATTACACATTATTTTAAGGACAAAGCAAATGACAAATGAAAGAATAGTTTCTAAGGCTTATTTCCCCCTACACTTAAGTTGAACAT
>BQNB010009156.1:0-87620 GCA_026074375.1 Tanacetum coccineum
CACACCTAACTAACACTACTAGGAAAGATCACCAAGATCCAACTATACTTACAACAATCACTAAGATCTAACAACTACACATCTTTACAAGATTTACAAAAGATTTACAAGTTATGATATGGGTGAAATAAGATTGCAATACACACTTGAGGTGTAATACTTCTTCACTTGATGATGGAAGTATTCTTGTCTTGCACTTGAGGAATTGAGCTTGGATCACCTGGAAACAAAGCTTTATGATTAAATGATCAAAGAATTTTAATGAGATGTGTGGGCTGTTTTTTATCAGAAAGAATGAGTGCAAAAGGTGAGAAAATAGTGGGAAATAGTCCAGTATTTATAGGACATTCTGGAGGAGCGTCTACCTATGGGCGGTCCCCTTAAATAGGTGGGCGGTCCCCTTAAAGATAAGGGGGCCGTCCATGTATTTAAGGGGGCCGCCCTAGACTGGGCGCTCCCCGGTTTGTCCTTTTTGTGTAGAGGGGGATTTTCTGGAACTTTCTAGCCGTTTTAGGTCCGAAAATTTGAATTTCAAAATGTTTATTTTGAATAAAACATTTCTTTTAATTGTAGAAAATGTTTTGTAATGTTTATAGAAATGTTTACAACATTTTATAAAAGTGTGAGGTTGAATAAAAATTTCCTTTGATCATAAAATGCATTAAGCATTTATTTATTCATACCTTTAAGTGATATAATTTTCGAAATGAAAATTTACTACTAATTACTTGTTTACGTTTAATTTTACATTGAACGTTTTTATATTTTGTGATTATCAAAATGTAAAGATGTGAAAAATATTAATAATGTTTTTAGGCATTATTTCTATCAACAATCTCCTCCTTTTTGATGATTACAAAATTTAAACTCATTAAATGTAAAAAAAAATTAAACAAGTATTTAGTGAGTTTTATGACATTTCTCCCCCTTTTTGTAGAATCAAAAAGGCATCGTCGAGAATTGCTAGTAAAATCGACGGAATAAATGCTCCCCCTTGATGTGTGCTCCCCCTCGTTTGAGGGCATCAAGGAATCGAGCTATGGTTTCTTGGCTACAAAAACGAGTTAGAACAATACAAATATTTCTAACATGTAGCAAGAAGGAAAAATATGGCATAATAATAATGCAACCAACAATAATCATCCATTAAAAGTAAAATAGTGTGTGAACCACACTCATGCATACATAAGGAAAATAACATGCTAACATTCATGAAAATTTTAAACTACAAAAAGTCCAATAACTAGTAAAGCTCCATAGGACTTGCTTGCAAAATGGTGGATGGACAATTATTTGAGAAAACTAGAATTAGAGTATGATTAGTTTAGGGGAAGACATGAAATGGAGGTGGATATGGATGATGGTTTTTTTAGTTGGTTGTGAGAGCATATGTTCAATATATGAAAACATATATTGAAGTTCATCTCTCAATCCAAATACGAGAGTACGATTGTGAATGCAACACAAAGATGAATCTCCATGTGCCTCAAGAAGGTTCCAAGGAATGGGATGACCAAGGATAGGCGGTGAAGGTGACGGAGTATCAAATTGGACATCAAGTGGGGTGATCGGTTAATAGGTGAGAGTGATGTCCATTGAATGCATGTTTCTTGAGTTGGAGGTGTGAAGAAACTCCTTGGTGGAGGAGATGTAGGTTGGTCAAGTAACCAATTGTGAAAGTAATGTTTGATAGAGGTTGTGGATTTGGTATAGTGTAGGTCAATTGAGGACGAAGAAGTATCTTTGTTGATGGAGTTTTGGAAGGTCAATTGGAGCACTAGATGATGAGACAGTGAAGTTTGGGTGCGAATAGAGTTTTTATGTGTCATCATGGTTAAATTCCACAAACAATTGTTTTAGTGTGATATGATGTTGATTTTTTGTTTCTTAGAGGCTTTGGAAATAGGAAGCTTTGGTGGATGCCATGGAATGTTTAGATAATGGTTGAATGAATGATGAAGAAAATGTGTAATTGAGAGATGATCATTTGTGAGGGGAATTTCAATGGGAAATGAAATGGTTTTAAAAATGGAATGAGTTTGAACTAAGTTTAAGTTATTCCATATTATGTTTCTGAGCATTATGGGCAAGATAGCTGAGACCCTAGGTAAAAAGTGGGTCAAAAAGCGGAAAATACTGTTATGCCCGTGAGTTTACTAGGAGGGCGGAATTCCCCTTTAATGTAGGGGTCGGTCCCCTTTAAGATAAGGGTTCACCCTTATGATATTAAGGGGGCCGCCCTAAGTTGGTTCCAATTTTTCACCAAAAAAAACGTTTTTTCTCAGAATTTTTTTTGAGAGTATTTCTGTTTTGGTGGTTTATTTATGCAGCAAGCCTATTGAGTAGTTATGAGCACCTTAATCATATAGCTCGATAATAAACACATTCAATCATGAAACCTAAAGTAGCAAAATTAGTTCATTAAACAAAACAACCAAATGTATTAAAATCATCAAAGCAAATAAGTAAACTAAAAGATAACTAATATCTAAGTCTTTTTTGAATAATAAGGATAATTACCACACAAGTATTTCCACATAATCATTTAAAAATAGTCTAAACACCACATATACTATCTTTTTAGCAAGATTCTCTCCTAATCTATCACTTCATCTTTCTTGCTAAAACACTCCTTTTAGTGCCATTGCCAAAATGATTTGAATCCTCCCATGCATCTCCTCGTGTGCATTATGTTACGTTTTGGTGAGCAAGGTGTTGTTTGTCGATAAAGAGAGTTTTTCATCATCGTTTGTTTGGGATGAGGAAGTTTTTTTTTTTTATTTGTATTTTAAGTAGTTGAGTGAACAAGAGATGTTAAGATAGTGTAGGAATGGAGTACTTGCCTCGTGACTTTATCGACATCCCATCAATCATCATCATCATCGTGTTGATGAGATGACGTGCCTTGATGATAAGAGGATGAAGATGAGACGGAATGACGTGTCTTGCCACGATCACTTCGAGGTCGTCAAGTTTGTTTTAGGACAAGAGGACGCATGACTCGATTAACAATGTCATAGATGCCATTGTCAAGAATAGATATAACGTATTTCCCACCTCATGACGGTGTCGATAAAGACGAGTTAAAAACATGCCATATTGTAATGAAGATGCGGTTGGAGTATCTCTAGCACATAAGATCGAATCTTTTGAAAGAAATTAAGCAGATTGTATTGTTCTATCGGAAACAACACAATACAAAATGTGAGTCAAGCAAGCTGGAGACGTGTCCCGATGTCCACCTATGTCCAACAACTCAGTTCTCTGCGAATAGAGTTTCTCATTGCTTCATGTCAGGGCTTAGTTCTTGGTGAGGATTTGATTTGGATTGAGAGTGACGGTTTGACTTTTAATGGTACGGTCTACCACAAAAGGTGAGAAGGCTGACACGTTCCCAATCAAGAAATCGAAGCTGAAAGTCCTTCGTGAGTAAGGGGGGGTGGAAAACGGTTGCAATATGGTCCCTCGGTTATCACTTGAGAATATTCAAGATAATGCTAAGGTCCCATACGAGTGGTGAACTAACGGCTTGACCGATGTAACGGGATTTTTGAGAATTTATACCGAATTGAGCAAGAGTAAGAGAGATGAATTCATGTTGAATCAAAAGAGATGACAAGGATAGCCATAGTCATTCAGTTTTGTACCGTGACTTTACATAGAAAAGTCTAGAATCAATCTTCAGAAACAATTTGGTTCGTTGATTTAAAAGAGACAATTGAAGCGAATGTTAGTAAAGAGACGCTCGATATTGTTGGATTTGTAGTAGGCTTGATCAACAACACGACCTTCGTGAATGATGCGGTTTTCAATAGGTTTTTAGAATTGGGCAATAGTAGGAGAGATGCCAAGAATTTTGGATACTTTTGGGATGTAGGATTTAGTGAGGGATATATCGGTGGTAGTAGCTTTCGGCATTTTTGTCACCTAAACAAGTTATTAACAACATAAAATGTTAAAAAAAATATATAATAAAATGAAGTTTTGAAAAATAACGAATGTAGGACAAGGATTACTTCGATTCTAAAAACTCTAAGAAGTGATCCATATGTTCCTTAATTTATTTTTGACTTAATCTAGGATGTCGAAGAAAATATATTAGTTATATATTTCAACATCAAGACAATGACCCAAACACTCCCTTATTAATATAAAATTTGTTTAAGCTTGTCGAAAACTATACGTTAAGTGTATATTTTGTTGACAAGTATAAGTTTAATATTTAGACTTGACAAAAGTTAAATATTGTTTTGTTTATTTGAATCAAAACTATGTTTTAAAATATTAACCAAAGACCGCCCCCTTTATTTATCCCTTTCATAAAATTAATCAAATTATAAATATGAATTATATATCTTGATGAACTTATACAAGTTTTGTTGAGTGTTTAAACAAGTGACAAAACTACAGTGATGAACATTTTGACTACAAAAAATAGATCCTAAAAACGAGCCAAAAACGATCAATTTATTATTTAAAGATATTTACTCCTTTAATTATAAAAAGTATGTATGTATAGTTTGGATGATTAATACTTGACTATTTTTATCATGTTTGGTCATTAATAACAGAAGAATAAAGTATAAAAAAACAGATGCAAATATGAAACATTCGCTATAAGTTTTACATGACCAAAACATGTTTTCTTAAATTTTTTTTAACTCAACAAGTGTTATGCATTCAATCCTTATCCAAGGATGTATGATCCTATGACTACGATTATCAATGTAGTTATGAAAATCATAGACCAAACTATAAATTATAAAAATAGTTAAAAACACCTAATTTTGATTAGAAACAAAATGGTTGAAATCGAAACAAAGATTAGTTTAAAAACTATAAAGGGATGTTGTGAATAGACCAAGTATAGTAATTGCCCCTTGCCGTAAATTTGGTTGATTTGGTGATTTGAGTTTTGATTTTGAAGGTTTTGGCAATGGGGTTTTGCGTTTAACATCAGGTATGAGAAGAAAGAGGGAAGAAAAAAAAAATGAAGTTTATGTATAAGATTTTGACATGTAAGTGGGGTGTTTTTGTTTCACAAGAAACAGGCAACCTCATTAATTAATTAAAGGGGCCCCGCCCTGTTTTACCACGGCCGACCCCACTAATAATAAGGATGGCCTAAGTGCTGTCTAAACCTTTGCCCTATTTTGTGTGTTCTGAAGTATTTCATTTATAGTCCTTTGACTATTTGACTTTTGTTAGTTTATTTCATATTTTTGTACCGTGTAACGGTGTGATTTTTTAGAGATATTTGATGAATTGTGGTATTATTGATGATTAATAATCCCTTTTAGTAAGGTATTATTGTGTGAATGTGGAACCGGGTAGGGTTTGACCCCATGAATTTTTGGAGAAGATGCCGGAAAAACGAGTCTGATACACTCCGTGATAATGTTCCAATGAGATTTTTGAAGTGTATAAATAAGTGAAAATATTGGTCGTGTAAAAACTATAGGTTAATGAAAAGTAATTTAAAAGTGAATAAAATATGCTAAATTAACTTGGGGTAAATTTTACGTTATAAGTTTTACGAGTAATTTAATATATCACATGCATGAAAATAAGGCCCGAGACCCCATGCGTGATACCATGGCCGATCCAAAAAAAAAGAAGACTAAGAAGGGAGACAAGTGTGCTAAATTATTAGAAAACCTTTCCAATAAAATTATACATCAAGATGCTTTCCTTAACCACATTTTTAAACACATAGATCATTTTTAAAATCAAAAAAAATATAACTCTACCCATCTCATTGTGTTCGTCCCGCACCTACAACACTACACACTCTTATAATATTTGAAGTTTGATCAATAAAACAATGACGACATATATATTTGAAGTTTGAATCTAGTGTTTGGGTTATTCATTTAAACAACGTTTTGGTTGTCCGGGTCATGTCGAAAACTACAAAATTGAAGATTATCCTTGTAAGTTTTCAAATTTAAATTGATAGTTTGTCCCTTTGGGTTTATTTGATTGCATAGAATGATAGTTTGTAAAGTATGAAGTCGATTGTGAAATTGATTATTAAAAGCGAAATGAATCAAAAAGTTGTGTTTTGGTTCGTGAACAGTTCAAAAGGAAAAAAGAGGGTTTTTAGTTTTGATGTTGTGGTCATTGATGGTTTGAATATATATGATGCTGAGAATGCTTATTTTTTAATAGTAGCTTGCATGGCTTATTCGTGCTCTATTTTTTAAGCTATTTCTTGGCTTGATTTAGGCTATATATGCCACGATGTATATTCCAAAAATCACTAGGAAAGGAGTGATTATGTTATTTTTGTGTATATGGCGTATATTGTGGACCTAATTTTGAGGCTTTAAGGTAGGTAACCAAAATCGATACGTGACTTAATAGCTTATTTTAAAGCTTAATATAAAAGATGTTGGAAAATGACTAGCGGGGGATGCTAATGTCTTGGATTTATAGCATATAAGTTTCACTGTCTTATATACTATTGGTCCCCTGTGAAATATTGGCACACACTTTTGTGTTTAAGGTCAAACCACTAGCTCAAACCACATTATTAGTTGACAGTTTTTGAGTATCATTTTCTGGTGAAGTGAATAGAAGAGTAGTATGTAGGATTGATAGCATACTTAGAAGGTATCTCCGTGTTGAATTTCCAATTGAAGTCTTGCTTGCTTGTTGTTTGATTTTAGTTTCGGATGTTTTGGAATAAGTTTGGATTATGGTCCCCTGTGTGGGCATTTGAATACTTGTAAGAGATTGTGGATTTAGTTGCGATTTGGGACATCACTTGAGTTTGTTCAAGGTTGATGGTCTTCATAGCACTTGAGGTTTATGCAATGTAGTTTTCTCTATTTTGTATCTTGTATTATGATTGATCATTATGTTGCATTCCTGAGTTTCCACCATTGTCAGGGTGTGACAGATTGGTAATCAGAGCCAAGGTTATAGAGAACTAGGTAGTTTGGCCTAGACTATAACCTAAGATCCGTCGTTTAGTTGTGTATAGGATCTATGTGCGCGGTGTTCCGCTTTTGTGTGCCTTTGTGTGTTTATGGTTTAGTGCCTTAGTTATGTCATTCATTGAAATGGGTGGGCTCAATATTGGATATGAATAGGAAAGGATGCGAATATAAGTACGGTGGCCAATGTAGTTATAAGCGTATCACAACTCACTCATACTTGATAATGTTGTTCACATAAATCGATGTTGACACCGTAGGGTGGAGTTACACGTATATCTGGTTATATATAGTAAGATATTCTATATATATGTGTGAGTCTTCCCACTTACCTAACGTTACCCATGTTCTCCCTCGTATAGATAATGCCGCCAAGGATGAGGACCCAAAGTACTGGCCGACCTACTGCCGAATCACTAGGAGGGGGAATGGGTGAACGGGTTGGTAAAGGTGGAAGGGGTAGAAGACCTAGGGAAGGTAATGATGAGCGTGTTGAGTATTTGAATGGTCAAAGAAATTACTAGGGTTTTGGAGCTAATAAGGGTGTAGAAGGAGTCAATGGGAATGTAAAGGGAGCCAATGGGGGTGCACCTGACTTCTCGACGATCATTGCCTAGCAATTGCAAAACCTCTTACCCGCCATGCTAGCTCAGGTTAGTAACCGAAGAAATGTTGGAAATCAGAATGGTAATGTGGTTAATAAGAACGTTCAGGAGAACATGGGAAATGTGTTAGTAAATGGCAACTGTGTAGGTTGTTCATATAAGGAGTTCTTAGCTTGTAACCTTAAGGAATATGATGGTAAGAGAGGTGTTGTAGTTCTTACTCGTTGGATTGAGAAAATGGAGAACATACAGGATATGAGTGGTTGTAGTAATGACCAAAAAGTGAAATACACTGCTGGTTCATTTGTGGGTAAGGCTTTAACGTGGTGGAACTCTCAGATCCGCATGCTAAGTCGGGAAGTTGCTGTTAGTATGTCATGGAATGACTTTAAGTTTATGATGATACAAGAGTTTTGTCCTAGTCATGAAATGCAAAAGTTGGAATCTGAGTTGTAGAATCACACCATGGTCGGGGCTAGCCATGCTGCGTATACTGATAGGTTTCATGAGTTGGTGAGGTTAGTTCCTCACTTGGTAACTCCTAAGAGTAAGATGATTGAAAGGTATGTGTATGGCCTTGCTTCACAAATTCGTGGGATGGTGGCAGCAACGGAGCCAAAGACTATGCAGAAGGCAGTGCAGATTTCTGGTGCACTGACCGATGAGGCTGTGAGAAATGGATCAATTAAGAAAGTTGAAAAAGAGAAATTGTAGGGGAAACTAGCAAGGATAAGAATGGTAGGGATGACAATAAGAGGACTAGGACTGGGAATGTTTTTTTCTACTACTGTAAACCCTGTAGGAAGAGAGAATATGGGTACTTGTCTAAGTGTACCACCTGCAACTCCTACCATGCACGCGGAGGGCCTTGTCGCACATGCTTCAATTGTAACTGCCCAGGTCATTTGGCAAAGGATTATAGAGGTGTGTCGAGTAATGTGAGTCTTGTCAATGCTAGAAACCCAACTGTTAGAGCATGTTATGAGTATGGTAGTACCGATTATGTCAGGTCAGCTTGCCCTAGATTGAATAGAGCATAAGAACCGGAAGGAAATCTTCCAAATCAAGTTGTTGCTAATAATGGGGGTCAGGGTCATGGAAACCAAGGGAACCAGGCTAGGGGTAGGGCATTCATGTTGGCAGTAGAGGAAGCTCGCAAGGATCCGAACATTATGACGGGTATGTTTACTTTGAACGATCATTTTGCCACTACCTTATTTGACTCTGGTTCCGACTATAGTTTTGTTTCTACTACTTTTATACCTCTGTTAGGCTTAGAGCCCAGCGACTTAGGTTTTAGATATGAGATTGAGATAGCTAGCGGGCAGCTAGTAGAGATTGATAAGGTTATAAAGGATTGTAAACTAGAAATCGAGGGTCATGTCTTTGACATCGATTTGATACCATTTGGGCATGGAAGTTTTGATATGATTATAGGTATGGATTGGTTGTCTAATTATAAGGCTGAAATAATGTGCCATGAGAAGGTAGTGAGGATACCACTACCGGATGGCAATGTGCTTAGAGTAGTAGGAGAGAGACCGGAAGAGAAAGCGAGATTGTTGATGAGTGCTAAGGCTAGTGATAAGAAACAAGAAGAGATTGTTGTGGTTAGAGATTTTCCTGAGGTATTCCCGGATGATCTATCTGGATTACCGCCTATTCAGGAAATTGAGTTTCGGATTGAGTTAATCCCTGGAGCAACGCCGGTAGCAAAGTCTCCCTATCGTTTGGCACCTTCTAAAATGGAGGAGTTGTCTGGACAACTCAAGGAACTCCAAGACAAAGGTTTCATTCGACCAAGTTCATCGCCTTGGGGAGCGTCGGTATTGTTTGTTAAGAAAAAGGATGGTTCTTTTAGGATGTGCATTGATTATAGAGAATTAAACAAGTTGACTGTTAAGAATCGTTATCCACTTCCTAGAATTGATGATCTATTTGATCAACTGCAAGGGTCGCAGTTTTTCTCGAAGATAGATCTTAGGTCTGGATACCATCAGCTGAGAGTGCATGAGGATGACATACCAAAGACTGCGTTTAGAACTCGTTATGGACATTTTGAGTTCACTATAATGCCCTTTGGTCTACTAATTGCACAGAATATTTAAGGGATTTTGATGAATTGAATGTTTGACTAGGTAGTTTCTTGATAAAGTTTTGTGTAGTGTTTATAGAGGATATCTTAATATACTCTAAGACTCAAGAGGAGCATGTAGAACACTTAAGGTTAGTCTTAGAACTGCTCAAAAAGGAGAAACTGTATGCTAAGTTTTATAAGTGTGAATTATGGCTAAGAGAAGTGCAGTTTCTTGGGCAAGTGATAAATGGTAATGGGATTCATATGGACCCTAGTAAGATTGAAGTTGTTAAGAATTGGAAATCCCTTAGAACTCCGACTAAGGTTCGTTCATTCTTAGGATTGGCTGGGTATTACTATAGGTTCATTGAGAACTTTTCTAAGATAGATAAGTCTCTTACTATCTTGACTTAGAAGAGTAAGACTTTCAATTGGGGTGAGGAACATGAATTGGCATTTCAAACCTTGAAGGATAAGTTGTGTAATGCGCATGTTCTAGCTCTCCCTGATGGATCGGAAGACTTTGTGGTATATTGTGATGCGTCCGGGATAGGACTAGGATGTGTGTTAATGCAAAGAGGTAAAGTGATAGCCTATGCATCTAGGCAGTTGAAAATTCATGAGAAGAATTATACGACCCATGATTTAGAGTTGGGTGTAGTCGTGTTTGCACTTAAGATCTGGAGACATTATCTATATGGGACAAAGAGTGTCATCTATATAGATCATAAGAGTCTTTAACATATCTTTAGTCAGAAAGAGTTGAATATGCGACAACGTCGCTGGATAGAGTTGTTTAGTGATTATGACTGTGAAATTCGCTACCATCCTGGTAAGGCGAATGTGGTGGTTGATGCCATAAGTAGGAAGAAAAGAGTAAAGCCTAAGAGAGTTAGAGCTATAAATATGATCCTTCAGTCGAGTATCAAGGACAAGATACTGGCGGCTCAAAAGAAGGCTGTGGATGAGTTTGCAGGATTGCAGAAAGATTTGGATGAGATAATAGAACAGAGAAGTGATGGAACTTTATACTACCTGGATTGAATATGGGTACCTTTGAAGGGTGAAGTGAGAACCCTGATAATGGATGACGCCCATAAGTCGAAGTACTCTGTACACCCAGGAGCTGATAAGATGTATTATGATTTGAGAGGTAGGTATTAGTGACCTGGAATGAAAAATGATATAGCTGAGTATGTTAGTAAGTGTTGACTTGTTTAAAGGTTAAGGCTGAGCATCAAAGGCCATCTGGCTTGCTCCAGCAACCTGAGATTCCCATATGGAAATAGGAAGGGATAGCTATGGATTTTGTGACTAAGTTGCCTAGGACTAGTAGTGGGCACGACACAATCTGGGTCATTGTGGACCGGTTGACTAAGTTTGCTTATTTTCTACCTATGCGTGAGGATTATAAGATGGAAAGGTAGGCTAGATTATATTTGAATGAGATAGTTGCTAGACATGGTGTGCCGATCTCGATTATATCAGATCGTGATAGTCGTTTCACATCAAGGTTTTGGCAGTCAATGCAAGAGGTATCAGGGACTCGTTTAGATATGAGTACGGCGTATCACCCTCAGACCGATGGTTAGAGTGAGCGTACTATTCATACTTTGGAAGACATGCTTAGAGCGTGCGTCCTGGACTTCGAAGGAAGTTGGGATGTTCATCTTCTGTTGGTTGACTTTTTGTATAACAATAGTTATCATTCTAGTGTGACATGCGCTCTGTTTGAGGCATTGTATGGTAGAAAGTGTCGTTGGCCAATTATGTGGGCTGAGGTTAGAGAAGGTCAGTTGATAGGACCTGAGTTAGTGCAAGAGACTACTGAGAAGATCTCGCAGATTAAGGATAGACTTAAGGTTGCGCGTGATCGTCAGAAAAGTTATGCTGATAAGAGGAGGAAGCCTCTAGAGTTTAGTATAGGTGGCTATGTCTTACTCAAAGTGTCATCTTGAAAAGGTGTGGTACGCTTTAGGTAGAAAGGAAAGTTAGCACCTAGGTTTGTTGGACCGTTTAAGATTGTTGAGAAAATAGGCCTTGTAGCCTATCGGTTAGATTTGCCCAAGGAATTGAATGGTATTCATGACACGTTCCACGTGTCGAACCTTAAGAAGTGTTTGGCTGATCCAACACTGCAAGTGCATTTGGATGAGATTCGAGTTGATGCTAAGTTAAATTTTATGGAAGAGCCTATGGAAATTTTGGAAATAGAGTTTAAGAAGTTGAAGCGTAGTAGGATTGCCATCATCAAGGTTTAGTGAAATTCGAAACGTAGCCCTGAATTCAGGTGGGAACGTGAAGATCAGATGAAATTGAAGTACCCACATTTGTTTAGAGATGTTAGCAGTTGAATTTCAAGGACGAAGTTCTTTTAAGGGGGTAGAATGTAACTGTTGATCCTAAATCTTGATCGATTCCTTAGCTTGTCTAAGGTTAAATTACCTTGGATAAATCCAAAATAACTTGTTGTAGAAACTTTGTGTATATACTAAAGTGTATGCGGAATCAACACCTTAATATCTAGAAGTATTATGAATAAAACAGTAATTGTGAATAAACAAAGATACAACCAAACGCTCCAATATTATTTGATGAATGATACGAGTACTCTTAACTAGTACTAGGGCTTACAACCTTGAAGCTTTTTAATCGACTTATGAACTATGAAAACTTGTATATCTTGTATATCAACTAATGCCCTGGAGCCTCCTTTTATAGACTAAGGAGTCTTAGTCGGCTTACATCTCATACAAAAGATAAACATAAATTTATAGAATATTCTGATACAATCTATTCTATAAATATCTTCTAATCTTCATCTTCAAGTAATCTTTATCTTCTTCTAGCAGTCTTAAGTCTTTACCAGTATTAATCTTCTCTTGGTAGTACTAACTATCACTGGCAGTACTAATCTTGTGCTAGCAGTATTAACTCAGTTAATACTGTTAGTTATAATCTGAGCAGTATTAATCTCTTGAACTAACTTGTGAAGATTTATTCCTAACAGTAACCTTTGCCCTTTTTGTGTTCTGAATATTTCATTAATAGTCCTTTGACTATTTGACTATTGTCAGTTTATTCAGGTTTTGTACCGTGTTGACAGTGGTGATTTTATGAGATATGTGATGATTTGAGGTTTATTGTGATTAATAATCCCTTTTGGAAGGTATTATTGTGTCATTTGTATTCCGGGTGGTTTGACCCGTGAGTTTGTGAGAAATGCCAAAAACGAGTCTGACACGTCCGTTAATGTCTAAATGAGTTTTTGAAGGGTGTAAAGTGAAAATATGTTGTGTGAATACTCTAGGTTAATGGAAAACTATTTTTAAAGTGAATAAAAATGCTAATTAACTTTGGGGTAAATTTTACGGTTGAGTTTTACGAGTATTTAAGTGATCCCGACACGAAAAGAAAGGCCCGAGACCACCTTGGATCCCTTGACCGGTTATGGGTAAGAGTAGGGGACAATATGGCTTAATTTTAGCTAATGTGTCCCAAGGTCTACACTAATATTCCATTTACTAGATACATGTATTATAATTAGAGCGACATAATTTATAGGTCGTTGGCGAGATCGTTGAGATTCGGTTGTGAATTATTTGGATTATTTGATCATGGTCTTTGATCAAGGTGAGTTTATAGCCCCATGTTTTACGGTTTTACATATATTTTTGGGGTGCGGTGGAACTATGCTTGTTTACAAATGCATTTTACAGGTATGGTTTACAAATTGGTTTACATACTCTTTTACATGCTCGCTATGGGATCACTATTACTTGACTTCCATTTTTGGTCGAATGCATACTTTACTTTTGATAATGATTAGGATTAGCTTAAAGTTGCAATGAACGGTTAATTAACTCGGAGGGTAAGCGCGAATGTTTATAAGATTAGATCTATTTGGGATTGGACATTTTCAGCGTTACGGGTGGCTAGCTATCACTGGGAATAACGAACGTTATACAATGTCGGATTACGATTTAATGGCGCTCTGCGGGGCCAACCAATCATTATCTGCCCGAGTGTTCTTGGATGAGGGAGACACTTGTTGGGAACATTATTATTCCATACAATGCCAGGGTGTTTTCTTGAGGGAACACCCATGAGGGTGTACACATTATTTTTATTACTGCTCGGGTGTTCTTGGAAGGGACACCTACGATGGGTTACATTTCTTACGGTTGCCTTGAATAAAGTAGCTCATACATACAAGTATAGTTCGCAGTTTCATGAATCTTAGAGTAACTCGTAATCATTGGTTTTATACTCACGACGAATATTTACTATGCTTGAGATAAATGCTGGCAATACATTACTTGAAACATTTATCGGATGACATTAAATTGGTCATGCATTCTTTATAAATTATTTGAGATAAGATTGGTAACTTTTGGTGACCATAAAATGTGTCGTCGTGCATTCTTTAGTAAATCTTTCGGATTTTTACATGGTACTATGATGTTTAAAGTGGGACAAATACAGTATTTGAAATTACATTCATATTTAAACTGATCTATGACTCACCAACTTTAATTGTTTGTCACTTTTAGCATGTTTTTCTCATGGTGGAATTAGATGCTTGGATTACTTGATGTGCATTGGAGTCTTTACATTTAAGTTTTTCATGGTGATGCAATTATGGGACAACTATTATTTTGATTTTAGAAAATCAACGAGATTGTTTTACAAACGACACATTTAGAGGTCGTTCTCTTGTATCTAGCGCTGTGTATTATGAAGTAGCACCCCATGTGGTATTCTGCTGCGTTGTATATTTTTGGGGGTGTTACATTAGGAACATGGAATAGGTCAACAATTTCAAGAACTTTCTCAATGTGTTCGTTCGCATCTTCATGATTCGAACCGCTGAATGTGTTTTCTCGAAGCTCCTTTAGAAATTGGCATTTTAGTTCAAAGTGATCTTTGTCTTCAATTTTAGACCTAGCAACCCCCGGTCCATAATCAGCTCGGGTCTTGCTCATGTATTTCTCCATAGTTTCCGCCATTGTTTCCGCAACTTCTTCATCTAAATAGTCTTCTTGGTCAAAAAATAGATCAAAACAGGCTATTGTTCTCAATTCGTCAAGAGCTTTTGTGTCTTGAATGTATTTTCTATATTTGTGCTTCCTTGATGATCGAAATTCTCGTTCAAGTTCTTTGTAAGGTATGAATAGTTCGCTCGTAAAACTCCTTGTCATGCACTACCTGAAACAAGAGATAAACAATCAGTAGGATAGGCTCTTAAGAAAGATAGAAAAAATTTTAGCACAAAAATCAAATATGAAAACTAAGATTCTGATTCTGTTTCAAATGATCGATACGCCGTATTCAATTGAAGTGAATACGCCGTATTAATCTTTTGAGAGAATATGTTGTATTGGACAAAAAGTTGGAATACGCATATCAATGGTCGGTTGGATACGCCGTATCGAGTTATCGACCAGAACAGTGTATTATGAAAACAATTAAATTAATCACACAAATATACAAGCAAACAATTAAAGACAAATATATACAAAATATACAGAATATACAAGAATATACACTAATCTAATTTACACTAATCCTAAGAGTTAGATCTAATCTAAAGCTAAAAACCAAAATATCAAATAAAAATCAAGATTAATTCTCACTCCCCGACAGCGGCGCCAAAAACTTGATGTGTCGTTGTGTGGTGTTTATTTATGAATGTTTAAGTTTTAAATTTATATTTTGCCGACTTAACCAAAAACAACACTTTAACGGGCAGTGTACCCGGTCGGTGGTAGATTCAGGGTAAGTAGGGTGTCAAACACTTGAAGCGAGGTTAAATCTCTCAATTTATTAATAATTTGGTTATATAATCTAAGTTAATTCTAATCTAAGTCAAACCTATGCTAATCCTATGTTAGTTCTAATCTTAATTCTAACAGGTTAAAAGGGGGGTTTTTCAGTCTGAGAGACTGGCACGGGTTTGGTGGTGACCACAATCAGTTCAAGACACTTTAATCCACGCAAGCAAATTAACAGAAGATAAAAGAGCGGTCAAGCCTTATAATAGAAAACTGTATTTTCTCAGGTGAATTAGATGCTTGGATTACTTGATGTGCATTGGAGTCTTTACATTTAAGTTTTTCATGGTGATGCAATTATGGGACAACTATTATTTTGATTTTAGAAAATCAACTAGATTGTTTTACAAACGACACATTTAGAGGTCGTTCTCTTGTATCTAGCGCTGTGTATTATGAAGTAGCACCCCATGTGGTATTCGTTGCGTTGGTATTTTTGGGGGTGTTACAGCAAATGGTATCAGTTAGCACTGGTTTTAGTGTAATAGGTCTGCAATTTTACTCCTGACTATAACGTTTTTCAAAACATTGCATCACATCACCATTTTCAAAGTGCATACACACTACTTGTCTTACTTGATTAGGTTACTTGTTACCTTAAAGGTCTTTACATGACATACATATATGTAATTTTATATGCTTACATCTTTTGCGGTAAATCGCACGTTTTATTTTATATAAGAGTTATGTATATATATACCAGAGCATTTCTAAGACTATTGTGAAGTTGCACAATGGTATCAATTATACCTCTGAACATTGTGAGTTATGACAATGGTTCTATCTTATTCTTAGTCATTGTAGAGTTGCATAATGATCTTATTTTGTTCTCAGACATTGTAAGTTTACCAATGGTCTTATGAATTTTATTTTAGTCATAGCTTTATACAATATCTTACTACACGAACGACGTTATTAATTTTTGTTTACATGGAATTTTTGTCTGAATCTAAGTATTACAAGTCTTTTGTATGGCGAGACTTGTAATATAAGGATTGATATGATTTAATTCTTGTAAAAAGACCCGTCTATAATTTTGTTTACATGGGATTGTGTATGAATCTAAGTAATTACAAGTCTTGTTTATGGGACCGGGGACTTGTTAATAGGGATTTATATGATAATTTTGTCTTGTTAACAATAAGCGTACAGTTTTATTGTTTACATATAATTATGTGTTGAATCTTAAGTATTACTAGTCTTGTGATGGGCGGGTCTTGTAATAGGTACGGCATTTATTTATGATTAATTGCTATGTTGACTGGTTTTCCATCGAAGACTTTTACCTTATTTACTCTAACCAAGACTCATTTAACGTTCTCGAACACTATGTGATTTCCCGGATAGTTTTACTTTTCCGCATCCGCATGAAGACAGTTTGGAAAACACTCGTCCGCATACTCATTAGATCACATGCATCGTATGTCATCCATCACACTTGTAGTTATTGGTATTACGCGTATTGCCATAAGGTTGGAATTATTAAGTAGGTATGATTTATTAATCTGTTTATTTAAAAGGAGTTGGGACGCCTCTTCATTTAAAATAAATGGAATTATATATCAACGAACCTAAGTTTATCATTCTTAATTACATAAATTTGGACGCTTTCTTTATTAATTAAGAATATTATAAATGATGTTGGGCTTAATGGTATCCGATATGAGACGAGTAAGAACATGAACTCGATAATCACCGGAATTCGTTATAAAGGTCTAGAAACACAATCGTGTCTTACTACTCAGCAGAATTTTAAGGCCTCACTTGGAGCTACCTTATCACATTCTTAAGTTATTACTTTTGTCGTTGCTTATCGTTGCAAATCTTCGCGGATCTCACGAACTGTTCGTGGTGGAATCTAACAGACTGGTTACACACTTGAGTTAATGGAGTTGATTCGTCCTTAAACTAGCGACTGAGTACCATAATCCGCCGTCTATCGCATAAGCTCTTTCGCGAGTTCCTTTCAATTGTTAAACTTTATTTTGGGAATCTTGTTTCTCGAAATGTCCTCATTCTCGGCATCCCATCACCATTTATTATAGTATTGACGTTATGGTCGCTGTTGTTGGGTCCTGGAGCGGTCCCGACTGATACAGCTTTATCCAATAGGTAATGCAACTCCCTTTAAATGAGATAAACACCTATCGACGAAACAGATAGTGGGACTATTCATTTCGGGCCACTAGTAGGAAACTTAGGTCGCAGATACATCCTAGTATGCCAAGTAAGCTGGTTACTACATACATAAGCCACGTTGATAGTGATCATTCGAAACATTACAGTTAGTAGAATACGAGACTCCGTCCTCGGACATTTAGAAACTTATTCAAACATACTTCACCGCGACCTTACACCTTCTTCTTGAGGTTTTCACTATAATGATCTTTCCCTATAACGGTTTATATCCAGCCATAAGATCTGTAATTTGATATGTTTGAGATACCCATTATGATGGATATAAATTTCCTGGACAAACCTAGCAAAAATTTTTGGTAGATTGAGAAGTGTAGATCACCGAATTTTGCATGTGAATAAGTTATCCAGCGTCTTGTTTAGAACGAGTTCTATTACACCTTAAGTCTTGCCTTAGTACTCTATTCGTGATAACTCGATTTTAATCTCGGGACGAGGATTTCTTTAAGGGGTTGGTACTGTAACATCCGAGAATTTTTGAAATTTTGAATGACGATTTTATTATTTGACTTTTTAGGGTCTGGCTTTTGACTTATAGATAAGGCCATCTAAAAGCACGTTTCATTATTCGGACTCTAAAGCAATTTGAAGTAAAACGACATTCCTGACAACTTTTTAGTTTTGACCGAGACCCGAAAACAGTCAGAACCGGTGAGTGGAAATGCCCTCGCAGATTTTTAGAATCGCAAGAACGAGTTAGGTACCGACACAAAATAATTAAATTACATTTAATTATCACGTTTTATTAAATAAGAATATTTAATAAATTATTTAACATTTTATTCAGTGACGTTTGTTGAAGACGCAAATATTCGAGTAAAATGATCATTTTACGGACAAGTTTATCGGAAATATACAAAATAAATAATAAACGTTTTAAATAAATTTTATAAAACGTTTACGAAAATTAGTCAAATGAATACTCATTTTTATCAGAAAAATGATTCCGAACGCAATGACGCAAGTTTCGTATTTTGAAACATCCGTTAAGTCACTCAAACGAGTCCCGAACCGTTATTTAACGAAAGTTACACTTTTGGTCCCTGTAAAATTTTACACAACTTACCCTAAACTATTAAAACTTATCATATTTTTTATAAGTTTTAATATATATATGTAAGTTTATATATATTTTTTTTCATTTGTGATATAACAACACACACACACACAAATAAACACTCCCTCTCTCTCCCAATGTTTTCGGCAGCCACCGGCCAGCCGCCATCTTCTCCGGCCAGCCGTCGCCGGAAAACTTTTCCGGCGACTTTTTCCGGCGAGTCCCAAAATGATAAAAAGATAGATCCTTCCCAGATCTATCCGATCCCCACCTACCACCGCGACCACCACCCAAGGGTGCGTCGGGTTTGGGTTTTGCACCGACAGGGTGCGTTTGGGTCCGGGTAATAAAAACACCCCCCTACTAAGGGTGCTTTGGTTCTATAATATATAGACATGGGGTGCTGTGCTGGTTTCGTCTTCTTAAGCTTTCCAAGGGGTGCGGTTTTTTCTTGACCTTTATATAAGTTCCAAGGGGGGTAGACTTGCTGTGTGGTTTAGTTATAACAGCCTAGGGTGCATTTGGGATATTGTGACAGCCATTAGGGTGCGTTGCTTTTATTTTAAAACAGCCAAGGGGCGTTTGGTTTTGTTAATATCACCGCACAAGGGTGGGTTTAGTTTGATGTTTGCACCGAAAGGGGTGCGTTGGGTTTGGGATAACACCACAAGGATGGTTGTTTCGGTGGGCAGCAGGCACCAGCCGAGGGTATGTTTGGCAGCGAGAGTCACCACAAGGGTGCGGGTGGTTTGTAGCAGCAAGTAGGGTGTGTTTGGCTGTCAAAACAGCGAAGGGTGTGTTTGGGACAGCGGGCACATAAGGGCATGTTTGGGTTGGCTGTCAAACAGCCGGGGTACGTTTGATTTCGTGGTTTATCACCACACGGGGTACGTCGGGTTTGGGTTGGTTTGGGTTTCGGGTCAGCCGCAAAGGGTTTTTGCGGTCGGGTTGTGGTGTTAACTAAAATAACCTGACGTCCGGGGTGTCGGGTTAGGCTGTGGGACAGTCGGGGACAGCCGGGGCGTCGGGTTGTTTGGTCGGGTTTGGTTTGGAACGGAAACGGGTGCATTTGATTGTGTTGACACCGAAAAAGGGTGCGTTTAATTTAAAAGCATTCGATTATTTCGTTTATATTATTGATAAAATGTATATGTGATGAAATCTGTTTAAACTTGGACGTCTAAATAAAATGTAGATATTATATTTTAAAACGGATATTGATATTAATTGTATAAGCGATAGAGATACAGTTTAGACGAGGTTTTGAACTAAAAAAACGGAACTTTGGCGCGTTTTGTAACGGGATAATTAGTGTAGCAGTGAAAACAAACATGAGCGATTCGGGTATTCGGAGACTTGGAAAAGTCAGACTATTGGTTTTCAGAAATTAACAAATTATATTTGACGGTACGTTTTGATAGATAAAATGGGACTTTTAACTCTCATTACGTAAGGTACTGGGTGGGATATGCGGATTTTACTCTTGATATTGATATTAAATGTGGGTTTGGGTGTGTTGTTAGTATGGTTAGCGGTTCATGTTTGGTTGGTTTGGTGTGGCGGGGTGCGGGGCGAGGGGAGGGGGTGTTGGGGGTGGGCGCGTGGGGGTGGGGGGGGGGTGTGGGGGGGGATGGGGGGGGGGTGGGATGTTGGGGGAGGGGGGTGGTGGGGGGTGGGTCGTGTGGGGGGGAATGACTTGGAAACGGGGGAGGGTGTGGCGGGGATTGGGGTGGTCGGGGGGTTGGAGGGTGGAGGTGGGGGGGGATGGGGGGGGGAGGGGGAGGAGGGGGGCGCGGTGGGAGGCGTTGGATGATTTATGCGATGGGGGGGAGCGTTGCCGGAGGGGGGGGGGTAGGGTGGGTGTGGGGGGGGCCAAGATTGGGAGGGGCGCGGGGGGGCAGTTTGGTGGTGGGCGACGGGGGGTGGAATAGGGGGTGGTGGGTGTTGGGGGAGTGGGTGTAGGTGGAGGGGGGGTGTGTGCGGGGGGGGGGGAGAGGGTGGGTGGTGCGGTGGTGCGGAGGGTGGGTTTGGGGATGAATGGGGGGGGTGGAGCTAGGGGCGGGGGGGATGGCAGACGTGGTGTTAAGCTCGGATGGGCGTTTTATAAAATTTACATGACTTTTTGGGTGGAATGAGGGGTGGGGCGTCTCAGTTTGTGCTTCTCCTTTTGCTTATTTTTTATTCCCTTTTTTTTCTGTTTTTTTTTCTTGTTTTTTTTTTTTTGATCATTATTTTTTTTTTTTTTTTGTAGCACTTTCGAGTCTGTTTCAGCCTTCCGTCGAAACACGGAAAGTTGTCGTAATGGCGTTTTTACTTTGCCGCGAGGAATTGTAAGTTTTCAAAATTTGGACATAGCGGGTCAAAACCATAGCGGGTCAAAACTAAAGGTCGGTTAATATATTATTTCAATTAATTATTTTAAGAACATTGTTCGGTCCTAAAAACGAAGAGTCTAAAAATAGTAACTTTCGGTAAATATTCGACATAAGCTATGATTGGACGGAAAATAGTATATATTCATATAATATACTAAGGGTTAAGGTTTAAAGACGCGCAAGTGGATTTCTCATCACATGTATATATGTATGTATACATATTAAAATATGTATGATTTCGTCGTTACGATGTACGCATCGTTGATCGTATTTAATACGTGTATTATAATAGAGCGACATAATTATAGGTCGTGGCCGAGATCGTTGCAGATTCGGTTGTGATTTATTTGGATTATTTGATCGTGGTCTTTGATCAAGGTGAGTTTATAGCCCCATGTTTTACTGGTTTTACATATATTTTTGGGGTGAGAACATGCTTGTTTACAAATGCATTTACATGATTGTTTACAAATTGGTTTACATACTCATTTACATAGCTCGCTATGGGATACATTACTTGACTTCATTTTTGGTCACGAATGCATATTTTACTTTTGAAAAAGGATTACGGATTAGCTTAACGGTACTGCCTGGGTGTTCTTGGAGGGGACACCGGTAATGGGAGTACTTATTTTTACTTTACTGTCCGAGTGTTCTTGGAGGGGACACCGGTAATGGGAGTATATATTCTTTAAATTACTGTCCGGGTGTTCTTGGAGGGGACACCTGTGATGGGTATATATAAGTCTACGTCACAGCATCATGAACTGTAAATCACTTGGAGGGTGAGCGTGAATGTTATGAAATAGATCTATTCGGGTGTGGATCCCTGTTCGGGTGATTAGCTATCGCTGGTAACGAACGTTATAGCGTGATGTCCACGTGAATGATATAAAATAGATCTATTCGGGATTGACAATCCCTGTTCGGGTGATTAGCTATCACTAGGTAAACGAAAGTTATAACATGTCGGATTCCGATTGGTTGGGACTACATGGCCCCCAACAAATACACATGAATTTTTACTGTTATATTAGTGCATCGGTTTCATGAACTTAGAGTAATTGTAATCATTGTTTTATACTCACATGGATATTTACTGTGCCTTGAATAAAGTGGCAATACATACTTGAAACATTTTGGTGACATTAAATTGGTCATGCATTCTTTATAAATCTTTGGGATAAGATTGGTACTTTTGGTGACATTAAATTGATCATGCATTCTTTATAAATCTTTGGGATAAGATTGGTACTTTTGGTGACATAAAATGTGTCGTGCATTCTTTATAAATCTTTGGGATTTTTACATGGTACTGTGATGACACAGTGGACAAATACATTCATTTGAAACTTACATTCATATTTAAACTAACCTATGAACTCACCAACTTTATGTTGACCATTTTAAGCATGTTTTTCTCAGGTGATATAGATACTTGGCTTACTTGAAGATCATTGGAGTCTATACATTCAAGTTTTTCATGGTGATGCAATTATGGGACAAATATTATAACAATTTCAAGGAAATCAACGAGATTATTTTGCAAACGACACATTTAGAGGTCGTTCTCTTGTATCTAGCGTTGTGTATTATGAAGTAACTCCCCCGGACGTACTTCCGCTGCGACGCGCATTTTTGGGGGTGTTACACTTGGTGATTAAATGCGTTGGTAATTTAATGTTTATTGAAGAAGTGTGGCACACAAAAGTATTTGTGTGGCGTACTTAGGGTGTTAATGCAGTAGTATTTATGACTTCATTTATTCTTCGTGGCCAGATAGGAAGTGCGGCACACAATTTTGTATGTGCGGCGTACATGAGGAGTTAATGTGTTAATTTGACTAAGTCTTTAATTCTTTGACTTTGAGGAGAAGTACGACGCACAATTGATAAGTGCGGCGTACTTTTGCACTTTTAGCTTGAGACTTTAACTTTTTCTTGCATCTTGATAAGTATTCGATCTTTTTCTATTTTAAGCTCGGGATGTCTTCAAGTGAACCTGTAAGTATTTCATGCTATTAAGTATCAAAAGTTCACGAGAATTGATAAGAAATGAATAAATAACGCCACTGAAAACATGTATAATTTGGGTGTTATCAAATATTCTCAGTAGTAGTGACAGTTGGTGCTTGAGTTGGTGTTTGACTTGTAGTTTTTGGTGTTGTTTGAATGTTTAATGGAGGTGTATCTGCAGCAATGGTTGTTGAAGTAGATGGATTTATGTGTTGTTCTTGAAGTTGATTAGGTGCATCAGCAACATTTACAGTGGAAGACTTTAACACAACTTGAGTAGTTCCATTGAGTAATTCATCGAACATCAGACTATATAGCAAATCCAGCTCATTTGATGTTTTTACTGTCTCAACTGCTTGAGGAACATTTTCTTGACTTTAAGAATCGGGACTTTAACTGCCTTGTTCAAGTGCCGTTGTCAGACATTGTAAAACAGGGTCAGAACTGACGTGATATGACGCCATTTGAGGCAATTCGTCAAAGTTAACATGAATGGTTTCAACTATCACTCTTGTTCTCTTGTTATATACCCTGTAAGTGCTTGACGGAGTAGAATACCCTAAAAGATACACGCATCACCTTTTTCCTTCATTTTGTCAAGATTATCACCATCTCTAACGATGTAGCAAAGAGAGCCAAAAATGTGAAAGAACTTAACAGACGGTTTCCGGCCATTGATGATGTGGTAAGGTGTTTTCTCATGTCGAGGAATTACGAGTGAACGGTTCTGAGTAAAACATGTTGTGGCAATTGCTTCAGTCCAAAAGAACAAAGGAACTTTAGCGGTGCTTAGCATTGTTCAAGCAACCTCAACAAGAGTACGGTTCCGTCTTTCGACAACGGCATTTTGTTCAGGTGTTCGAGCAGTTTGCGTTTGGTGTTCTATCCCTTCTTGAGCAAAGTATGCATGAAGATAATTATTTAAGAATTTCGTGCCTTTATCAGTTCGAACTGTTCTAACTTGAGCGTGAAGTCCTCTTTGAACAAGTTTGAGGAAATTGATGAGAACTTCTGGAGTTTCATCTTTGGACCTCAAGAAGTGAGTCCAAGTATATCTGGAGTAGTCATTAACAATTACGAGAACATATTTCTTTCCATTCATACTTTCTACCCGCATGGGACCACATAAGTCCATGTGTAGATGTTGTAACGGTCTTTTGGAGATCGTGGTAGTCTTTGTGTGAAAAGACTTTCGTTTGGCTTTCCCTAACTCACAAGAAGAACAAATATGATCTTTGATGAATTTTAACTTTGGAAGACCAATCACAATATCATTCTTTGATAGCAAGTTGATGGAATCGAAGTTCAAGTGAGAAACTTGATGATACCATAACCAAGCTTGAGACGATGTAGCTTTAGCCATTAAGCAAATAGGATTAGGAGAAGTTGTATCTTGAAGGGTGATTAAGTAAAGATCTGATCCACGAGAACTTGTGAGAAGATCATTTCCCTTCAAATCATAAACAAAACATGTAGACTTTCAAAAAGCGAATTGCAAATCCGCATCACAGAATTGACCAACAGAGAATAAATTGTGATTCAGCCCGTCAACGTAATAAACCCTTTTGATAGTGATATTTCCTTGAACCAGATCTCCATAACCAAGAATCGGTACAATTTGATCATTTCCAAACTTCATCATACCCAGAAATTTCTCCACAAAATTACTTAGAAGCTTGAGATTTCCCTTCAAGTTCTTATTTTAGTTATGTTTCATTAGACTAGTGACACGCACATAAAAAATAAGATTTTATAAATGGCAGATAGTTTTATTAATAAAAAAAGTTTTGTGAGTTAAAAACAGAAAAATATTAAAATTTTTTAAGGATTTAGAGAATTAAACATAAATTTGGAACCTGATCTCGACCGTGAGGTTAAAATAACCGGTTGAACTTGTTCCGATAAAAAAACGGGTCAAATTAAATCGGGTTTTATACTTTCGAAACCCGATTTTGAAGTGACTCAGGTCAACCCGGTTTTTGACGTGTATTAATAGTGTGTTAATAGTTTTCGGCTTTGCATATGCCTTCCGAGAATAGTGTAAAGACTTCCTAAAATACTTGAAGATTTCACTTTCGGGATTTGTACGTTTTCCATTATATATAGTCTAGATATAGATATAGATATAGTTTGTGTTTTGTCAAAAGGGTATAAGTAACAATATAGTACCGAATTTTTTTGAAAGTTTCGTATTGATACGTGAACTATAAAAAATTACATTAAAAGCAACAAACTTTTATAAATTGTTCCAATATGTACATTTTAATATGTTCTCATACCAATAAAACTTTCATGTGACACTATTTTAATGTGACAACACATATAAATGTGTTTATTATAACATTTTATAAAAGTTCGTTTTAATTAATTAAAATGAGGAACTTAGAAAAAGTTTGTTGCTATTTTGTGACCCAAACACTTTGTTAAATGCTAAATTCTCTGAAAACACCGTCAAATAAGCCACTATATAACCCCATTACACATTTCGCAAAGAAAAATGATATATATATGCCTACTAGGCTACTAATTAGGCCTAATAAGAGACCTAAAGCTCTCTTTGATGACACTTTGTCATTAATTAAATTTAGAAAAACCAATTTTTGTTATTCCTAATCTACCTTTGTTTAATACTTTTTCGGTCCCAAAATTATTGTCCCCAACAAAAAACACATAGTTTATGTAAAAGTAACTTACTTCTTTCTTTTTCCTTAATTTTTTATCCAGAATGACAGTTTTTACCCTTAGCTTAATTTTAATTAAAGTCTTTTTTATTAAAGTTTGGAAATAATAATTTAAACTCAAGGGAAATATTCTAGAAGCTTGATCAAAACATTCTCTATTTATTTTTAGTAGTGAACAATTAAATTAGGACATACCAGAAAGAAAACACGGGACTGAAGGATAATTAACACAATTTCCTGCATCCATAAAACCGCCATCGTTCCTACTCTCCCGCCAAAATCTCTAGGTCTATCAACAATGGCTGTTTGGTAATTAGCGTAATTGCTCGAAACCCTAATAAGTGTTTGTATGATGTAATGAAAGTGGAATAGGAATCATTATTACGAATTGAATGAAAAAAATCTGTTTGTTTACAATTATACAATGTAATGAGCTTCATTACAAGAATGACTCAATACAATCAAAAAAATACCATTTCATTCCATAGAGGCCTTTATTTACGTTCCCGTAATGTAATAAAAATTACATAAAAAGTCCACCATTAACTAATCACATTAAATACACTTCTTATTAACTATGGACATTTTAGTCTTTTCTTATCGATTGCATTCCGTCCTATCATACCAACCAAACATTATTAATAAGGGCAATGAATTATTACATTACATCATTTATTCCATTACGTCGCTTATTTTCATTTTTCCATTCATTTAACATTTCATTACATCCTATCAAACGAACCCTAATTCTAATCAGACGCATGCATTGATATCCCTCTTAACGGTATGAGGTATGTCAAACCCTAATTCTAATATATCTATTAAATATTTTATTTGCATGGATCTATAATTCTCTTTTACATCAAATATATGTTAGTCTTTGTTTTGTGTTGAAAACTTCTTTTAGTATTTTAGTAGTCCAAAGTTACCAACATGACTATTAACATTTAGTAGTCCAAAGTTATTGTAATATTGAGGGATATTAGTATGTGATGTAATTGATTTGTAGTTTAACTTTTATGCAGAGATTAATTGCCTAATAACGGTTTCAAGAATGGAAGTTAATGTATGTGACGTGATTGATTTCGGTTCTGATCCATTCATGTGTTCAGAATTAACAAAGACAATACACGATAATACGAGTCTAAATTCTCAAGATGTTGAAACGTCCCCTATTCAAAATGATCCTGATACGGTCGTTCCAGAAGATGTTGAACCTTCTCATACCCAACATATTCCTACAATTCCTACCGCAGGTATGAAGTTTGATACGGAAGATAAACTTTATGATTATTTTACGGCATGTGCCTACAAAGTTGGATTTGGACTTCGAAGATCAAGTGTAAGAAATGAATTGAAGGTGGTAGAAGTTACTATGCTATTGGATGTGATAAAGGAGGGGTACATAAGAGCACTAAGCCTCAATCTACGAGGACGAGACTAGTGACCAAAACCAATTGTAAGGCAAAAGTTAGTGTGATTGTGTATGATAATGGAAACTTGTTGTACTAAAGACAAGATGAAAAAAGTAATGTTATATGTGACAAAAGGTAATGTTACTTAAGTGAGAAAAAACCTTAATTTATTCTATTTAGTATCTCTGAAATGTTTATATGTATACATCATGTTTTGTGTCGAAAGAAATAAAGGCCACCTGTTTTTATATGTTGGAATAATAGAAGCTAAAAAGGCGGTGATTTGGTATATCGATTCAATCGTTAATAAAATCGTTCAAGAAATTCAGCTCAAAAGCTTAGATTAGATAGTTTGTTGGTCAAGAAACAAGTCTATTGATTGGCAACAGTGGTTGTTTGAGCCGAAGAAATGTGTTTTGGCATAGTGAATATTTGGTGGGTCTACATTTTGCTTTTTTGAAGGGTGTTTGGTTATGCAGTTTAAAATGTCTGCAAGTCCTCATATTGTGGTGCGAGCTATGTTTTTGTTGTCTTGGTCTTAGTCTGTAGTTCCTACATGTTTCTATAAGTCATATGTTCATGTGGGTTGGAATGTTTGGAGTCCTTTACATGTCTGATGTACATATCAGTAAGTATAACTTGATTTCATTTTATCTTTTGCAGGTCATGTCTATATTTTATTGTTTCTTTGCCATGTGATGTTAGGTGGATACTATACTTGGGACCTCAAATATTTCTTATACATATCGTGTAGTACTTTGGTGTAGGTTTTTGAGTTTGTTGTTTTTGGATTTAGTTTTTTGAGTCAGTTATTCTAATCTATTTATAAGTAGTGTTCTTATTGTTTAAGCATAATTCCGTCGGGTCGATCTTGACAGCTCCCACATGCCGTTCATCCTCTTTCTTGAGCATAGAAGCGTGTTACAAACAATAAAAGAACCGTTAGAAGGAGTCCCCAAGGCCGGAGCCTCGGAGACCACCCTCTGACGATCAAGCCAGAACTCTATTAAAGAGAATACATATATAATATATGTGATGTGAATGTAGGTAGGATATAAGTAAGAAGGGGTGTGCCCTCCAGAATGAAGGACCAGGGATGAAGGGACACACCCTTCAGCTCAAGAGAAAATATAGAGAGAGAAAGTAGAGAGTGTTAGATGGTGAAGTGTGTTTAACCACCAAGGGTGGTTTTATTTATAGTGCAATGCCTTAGTTACTGTAGTTGACGTCATCATAGGGGACAAGATCTTTTAATATCGGGGAACATATCCCTTTGTTAGCCTTAATTATATTAAGTCAAACAAGAATGTTATCGGTCATATTAAGTCAATTTAGGTCTTGTATTATAATAGGCTAGTCGGGTATTAATGGGCTTGGATTGTAATCTAATTTTGTCTGTGTTTCGGGCTCAAAGCCCAAGTTAAGCTAAGCCCGCCCCAAGGAGAAGCCCGTGTGTCTTAAGTGGAGGCATTAGGTATAAAAGGAACTGTGACACCCCTTTAAAATCACAACGCAGCGGAATACCACTTTGGGGTGCCACTTCATAGTATAAAGTACAAGTTACAGTAAACGACCTCAAAAGGGACGTTTGATAAAATGTCACATTCGATTTAAATAAATTAGAGTAAATTTAGGTCCCAATAATTCCCTTTTCACCAAGTTAAAAGAGTTCAAACATGATTCAATGTATATTTTAAAGACAAATGATTATCGAATGCGAAGAAAACCGAGTCCTTTAAGTGTTGATATCCACGCGACTCAAATGCTCCCATGCTCAGCTAACAAGATATAACCTGAGAAAATACACGCAAAAACGTCAACAATAATGTTGGTGAATTCATAGGTTTAAGTAAAAGCAGTATTGAAATAGTTCAAGAAATATTTCTGTAAGAAAAGTAGCGTTACAACATTTAGAAGAATTGTTATCGAAATCCAAGTAATGTTTCAATAAATCAAGTAATGTTCAATAGTGGACCACAAGGTTTAAGATCAGCCAGCGACAGTATTTCAAAGTATAATTCAACAGAATACATTGCAACGAATGCAATGTATAAATCTTGATTGCATTGAGCTCATGACACCGAAGCCTTGACGTTAGCACATATCTTGTATGTAATTCATGTTGCCCCATAACTAGGTATTATTGCCTTATACCTAACTTCTAAATACAAATTGTCCGTTGACTGGGTGCTCGAAAGGATTCGATTCAGACCCCCGGACAGGGCTGTCAAACCCAATAGATCTATTTATTTGTACTAGCGCTCACCCATTATAGGCAATTAACAGTTCATGATGTGGGGTCTTTGGCAATAACTACTCATGCAATTGACCTCATATTTGGGTCCAGCATACCATAAAGTTTCTTGTGTCCAGTTTATAAAACAAGCATGTATCAAACATGTATTAGAAATCATGTGGTAGATAAGCAAAAGCTTTAGTAAAAACATTCATGTAACGCTTATGTAGTAGTAACCGATAAGTTATTCGGTAAAACAAGCATGTATCAAACATGTATTAGAAATCATGTGAGACAAGTACACAAGTTTAGTGATACATTATGTAACGCTTATGTAGTAGTAACCGATAAGTTTGCTTAAATTAAACGAGCTTGTTATTTCTAACCCCGAAAATAGTTTAAGGGACAAAGCCATTAAAAGAGAAAAGGTGAGGCTATGAAACTCACCTTGATGAAGAACCACAGTCATATAATCAACAATCAGAAGCGTCCCGATAACGAACCGTCGCGACCTATTATTATGTCTCGCTCGGTTACTTTAATAATAAAAGTGACGACCGATGATGCGTACATTAACATATATATATATATATATGCATACATACATATATGTGATGAGAAATCTACTTGCGCGTCCTAAATCTTAACACTTAGCATATTTTGTATACTATTTATCATTCAATTATAATTTGCATTACTTTATTGAAAACTTTCTATTTCCGGTAAGTTTCTATTTTTATTTTTTTTTAGAAAGTTACTATTTTTGAAAAGTTGTCATTTTTAGTAAGTCTCGACCTTCGTTTATATTTATAACAATATTTATTTATCTCGTCGAACCTTCGACGCCCACTAAGTCGTTAATTTCCATTACCGACACATTTTGCGAAAAATTACTATTTTTATATTTAACGTTTTTATGACCGACCAACGGTCATAAAATAATTACTTGTAATAATATTTTAATCGATGTCATTTTATTAATCGACATCATTTTTATAACACGTTAACGTTTACTAAATTAACCGTTGACTTTCACGTTTGACTTTTATAAGTATATTTATTTTCTAAGTCTAACCCAACCAAAACGACCCTCTAGATCACGTTTTCACGACTCGGGTTCTAAAGCAAATTTATGCGAAACGATATTCCGAAGAACTTTTTAGTTTTAGCCGAGACTTGAAACTCGACAGAAAATGACCAAAATGCCCTTACGAAAATCTGCTGAAACTTAATATTTTTATTAATAATGCAGAAAATTGACTTTCGTTTTTGACCCGTCATATTACATTTTCACGACTTTGACCAAAAAGAGATTTTATGTAAAACGTCATTCCGAACAACTTTCGTGTTTCGCCAAAAGGCCGAAACGGACTCGAAAACACTCAAAATGGACATTTAATAAATCTGGCAGCAACTAATTAAATCATAATAACTTTATTTTTCAACTAAAGTGTATATCTCGTTTTTGCTATAGTTTCTTCGTTATTGAGAATTAGAAGTCCCACTTTATATCAAAACGACCGCAAAAATATACTCTACAATATTTTGTAAACCAAAATCAGATTTTCGGAAATCTCGAAACCCGAATCGCCCATTCAGTTTTCTGCTCGAATTTTACTAGTTACAAAACACGTCTAAACTCATTTTCGACCCAAAAACTCATCTAAAATATATCCAATACAACTTATAAATGCATATAAATCCCGCTTGATAATCAAATACATATTATTCTAGACGCCGCAAGTTTCAATAGATTTCATCACATATATAAAAATTAAATCGATAAACGAAACAATCGAAACAATGAAAAAAGAAGGCTCACAATGATTATACGAAGCAAGATAGGAAAACAAAAGTGTCGGGTTGCCCTCTTTGAGTTCTAGCCGCGGCCCACCCCACTCGAACCAAACCGAATCGAAAACTTTGTTTGCTCAATTAAATTCAACCTTATTCAAACCTCATTGCATGTGCCATTTTGGTGCATGAATGGTCAAATCTTAACCTCCTAAATTATATTTGGTGACAAGAAAAATCAAAACACAAAAAGGGTGTTTGTTGTGGTTCGTCCGAACCAATAAGAGAGGAAGAAAGACCAAATCACTTCTACTTTGTTCTATCTCCTTTTTGAGTGAGTATTTAAATAGTTTTCAATAATTAAAACTTTGTAAATGATTCTTGTGTTTGAGTTGGTGTACTCAGCCGAGCAAAAGGAAGCAAAAGAAAATGAATACAAGATTTTTTTGTACTAGTGTGTAAGACTTTTAAACTTTGGAAGTACAAGTGAATGATTACATTGGGAAGAAAAATGGTTTGAGATGTGTACTATAGGCGTCGGCTATGGTCATGGGCATGCAAAGTTTGAAATTTTTTTTTTTTTTTTTTTTTTTGTATAACATTGTGTAAAGTTTAATTATAAAATGTAACTTGTACCCTTTTAAATAAAACGCGAGCTTTGGCCAAAGTCAAGGAACAAAGACGATACGGTTCATAAAATAATATTTTACGATCATAAAAATAATAATGAGACACGCCGTAAATTTTTACAATACTTAAAACGATTAACGAACGGGCGGTCAAACATTGACTCGCGAAACGTCAAAAATTGACGCGTCGTATATTTTTACGATGCTCAAAACGATTAACGAACGCGCGGTCAAACGGTGACTCGCGAAACGTCAAAAATAAATATTAAAAATTTCTGTTCGTAATAAAATACGAAAATAATTATTTACGACAAATAAAATTTTAAATGTCGACGTTCGTTTATAGAAACGCGTAAAATAATTATTTACGACATCGGGCACGCGATCGTCGTACGCGTCGTAAAACTCTGGTTATTACATTCCACCCACCTTAAAGGAGCGCCGTCTCGGTGCTCTATTCGACTTATTCGTCTTCAGTTTACTTGTGAAGAGATGAGGATATACACAGGTCTTCGTTGAGGTTCCAACGAAAACTTAAATGAACAATAGTCAAAGCATCAAATATATGCAATGAACATGAGCGAACAGATTGAATGTCATGAGAATCCGTAAAAGAAAGGATTAAATACATGACTCGAAGAAAAAGCCATTGGAAACGAAGAATTTAACAAGTCGTAAATTCTTGAAAGCGGTTAATGGTTCATTACTATTAGCTCATCAAGTTCGCGGCGGTCAATACACATTTGGAAAAACCCATATAACAAAGCACGAGTCAAAAGAAATTCATAGCCCAAGGAATGATTCATATGGACGAACGCACGCTATGTCGGATACACATAAGCCCACTCATTCATAATTCGTCACTTACATAAAGAGGCGTCCCAATCCATATAAGTGATGAATTATGAACTTATGGTTCGGTGATTTATAATTCTTATTCTATATGAAGGAAGCGTCCTAATTCATTTCATACGACGATTATAAATCATCTCTACTTAGCATGGACCGACATGAAACACATTATCAAACATTGCTACCAACTAAAAGTAATAAGGAGTGTCTTCTTGACTGCATGTTTTCTTTAAAATCATAACACAGTAACGAGAGGGAATAATAAGACGTTAGTCAAATGTTGTTCCAAAGTCAAGTGCCAAAAAACGGCCTGTTCCTAGCGTGATAAGATAAAATCGTACTCCCATCAACTGGAAGATTCAGACAAATGGATTACAAACAAAAATAACGCGATTCCGAAACGCATAGAATAGGTTCGGACTCGAAGGCGGAAAACTATAAAATAACTAGTGGAATTGACAAAGTACAACGGATGTCAATTATTTATCAAAAAGGAAATAAAATAAAGTCTGTTAATGTTTCAGGAGTTCAACCGCAACTCTCATTATTATATGGAAGTAAAATAAACTTATTAAAGACTACCATAGACTATGCAATATGACGAGTATCTATATATAATACTAGTATAGACGTTCGAGGGAGAAAATAAGGAAACAGGAAGTACGCGATAGTCGGAGTGGTCAATATATAACTGACCGATATAAGGCAAAACAGTTTGATTATACAGATAACTGTATAGAGAGCAAAATATAACCATAGCATTATATATTCTTTCATTAATTTAATAGCAATAAGCATGCATATAAAGGGAGCATATAGTTATTGGGAGCAATCTTGTGCGCGCGGATTATTACGGACAATGGTGAAGGACTATTAAATTTATTTTATTTTTTTTGGAAAAACGTTTATAGTCTTGGGTTTTGAAAAACGCCTAGTTTCCCCACCACTATAACGGTGCTCTGATAACCAATATGTCTCACCCCTTAAATTCACTACGCAGCGCGAATCCACTTGGGGTGCGACAATCATAGTAAAAAGTACAAGTTACAGTAATACGAACCCCTCAAAAGAAACGTTTGAACTAAAATTTCACATTACGATTTAAAAAATTCAGAGTAATCAGGTCCAATTAATTTGTATAGGAAAATTACTAGCGTTTCAAACTTGTTTAATTTATATTTTAAAGAAAAAATGATTGTCGATGTGAAGAAAAAACCAAGTACTTATAGTTTTGATTATCCAACATCTCGAATGCTCCCATTTGCACACGCTAGCTAGCAAGATAATTACCTGAGAAAATACATGCAAAAAACTTCTCAATAAGTTGGTGAATTCATAGGTTTTAAGTAAATGCAGTATTGAACTAGTTCAAAGAATATTTCTGTAAAGAAAAGTAGGTAATAACACATTTAGATGAATTGTTATCGATAATCCAAAGTTATGTTTCAATAAAATCAAGTAATGTTCAATATTGGACCACAGATTTAAGGGTAGCTTTGCTTGAGAAAGTATTTAAATGTGTTAATTCATCAGTATTCATTGCAACGAATACAATGTATCGATTTATCTTTATTGCATTGAGCTCATGACACCGAAACCTTGACGTTAACACATATCATATGCATTCTTGTTTGCCCCCGAAGTAGGTATTATTGCCTTATACCTAAATTCTAAATACAAATTGTCCGTTGACTGGGGTGCTCGAAAGGATTCGATTCATACCCCCGGACAGGGCTGTCAAACCCAATAGATCTATTTATTTGTACTAGCGCTCACCCATTATAGGCAATTAACAGTTCATGATGTAGGGGTCTTTGGCAATATCGACTCATGCAGATAATTTCATAAGCGGGTCAGGCATACCTTTCAAACACTTGTGTCCATTTTAAAACAAGTAGTGTGTTCAAAACTCATGGTTTTGTAAATAGATAATCAATGGTCTCGAATCGTGTAATAAGCAAATCAAGCTTTAATAAATTAAGTAGTAAACAACCATGTATCAAACATGTATTAGAAATCATGTGGTAGGCAAGTAAAGTCTTTAATGAAAACATTCATGTAACGCTCAAGTAATATAAATCAATAAGTTGCTTAATAAAAACCGAGCATGTATTCTACACCCCGAAAATTAAGTTTATGAACACCATTAAAAATGAAAGGATGGGGCTATATGAACTCACACTTGATTCAAGGTCGTTGAATCAAATTAATCAAACACAAGTCTCGTACATGCGGCGACGAATACGATCACGACTATAATTTTGTTGCTCGATTAGAATACGAACACATACGATCAATGTTGCGCACATCGTTTGACGAAAATCTATACATTTAATTAATATATTTAATATATGGTTACATAAATGTGATGGAGAAATTACTTGTCGCGGTTCCTAGATCTTAACATCTTAGTATATTTTAGATATTCATTTAACTTCATCATACAGGTTAAAATCAATTTATCGCAAACTTTCTATTTTTAGAAGTTGTACGTCGTTAATTACCAAATGTTACTTTTTATACCTTACGTTATTTAACTCAACACAAAACGGTCTTAAAAAATTACTTATTTAATAATAGCATATCCATTTGATATCATTTTATTCATCGATGTCAACTTTTACAATTGCCGTTAACACGTGTTAAGTACTTAGTTGACTTTTAGTTGACTTTTTAACAAGTGTGTATTTATCTTATAAGTCTTACAGACCTAACACGCACCAATTGATTACATTTTCATTTCTCGGAATAACAGAGGTTTTGCGAAAAGATGTTTTCTAACTACTTTTCAGTTTTAGTCCGAGAATTTGAATCTCGACGTAAAATGACCAAAAAAACAACTTACGGGAGATCTGCTGGAAAAATATATTATTTTTCTAAAGTATGCAGAAGTTTGACTTTTCGAGTTTGACCAGGACATATTACGTTTTCACGAATTTTGACCAAAAAGGACTTTATGTAAATCGTTATTTTGAACACTTTGTGGTTTAGCCGGGAAGGCCTAAATCAGACTCGAAAGTGTCCAAAAACGTGAATTACCAAATCTGTCAGATTTAATAAATCTTCTTAATAGTGACTTATTTTTCTTATTAAAGTGTGTTATCTCTTTTTCCCTCTAGTTTCTTTCGTTATTGGGAGTTTGAAGTACCATTTTATTCAAAAAGACCGCACAAAAATTATACTCTACAATATTTTCTGGTTAACCAAAATCAGATTTTTGGACAATCCTCCGCTATACCGATAGTCACCCATTCAGTTTTTTTGCTAGAATTTTTATAGTTACAACAAACACGTCCGCAAACTCATTTTCGACCCAAAAATCATCTATAATTTCCAATACAACTTATAAAGGCATATAAATCCCGCTTGATAATCCAAATTACATATTTTCTAGACGACGCAAGTTTTAAATAGTATCATTCACATATATTAATATTAATATCGAATAAACGAAACAATCGAAACAATGAAAAAAATGAGGGCTCACAATGATTATACGCAGCAATGAGCGAAAACAAAAGTGTAGGGTTGCACCTCTTGAGTTGCTAGCCGCGGCTACCACACTCCCGAACCAACCGATCGAAATCGACTCCAATCCCAAATAAATCTAATCATCCAAAAACCCACTTCCTATTTGTCCCTAGCTTCGTTCGAACCCAAAAGAAAGGGAGGAAGGCATGAAACTAATTTTCATCAAGCCCTTACACCTCTAAAACATTTCTTGAGTGAGATTCAATAGGTATTTCAAGATCAAAAATTAAAAATGAATTTGTGTGTGTGGGGTTTGTGTGCTCAGCCGACCAAAGGAAGCAAAAGAGAAAAAGAAACAAAACTTTTGTACTAGTGTCTTATAAGAAAAGGTTTATATGTAGGTGTGTAAGACTCTTTTTAAAATCTTGGAAGTAACCAAAAAGAAGTGTAATGATTATTCATTGGAAACTCAAAATTGTTTTGTGTGTAATGCTTGCCATACTCGGCAGCTACAAAGCTAGGGAGAAAAGTCATGCAAAATGTTTTTTTTTCTTTTTCTTATTGCTTGTAAAAATCTAGTGTAAAGTTTAATTTAAAAGTAACTTGTATACTTTTTAAGTAAAACGCGAGCCTTAAACACGGGCTATGACCAAAGTCGAGGAACAAAGACGACACTCGTAAAAATAATATTTTATGATCATAAAAATAATAACGAGACGCGTCATAAATTTTTACGATGCTCAAAACGATTAACGAACGCGCGTTCAAACGTTGACTCGCGAAACGTCAAAAATAAAAATAATCAAAACTTCTCAAATTATTCGTAAATAAAATACTAAAATATTTACTATCGACAAATAAAATTTTAAATGTCGACACTCGTTTATAGAAACGCGTAAAATAATTATTTACGACATCGGGCACGCGATCGCCATACGCGTCGTAAAACTCCGGTTATTAACACCCCCATAAAATCACAACGCAGCGGGATACCACCTTGGGGTGCTACTTCATAGTTCATACACACAAGTTACAGTAAACGACCTCAAAAGAGACGTTAATAAAATGTCACATTCGATTAAAACTTCAGAGTAAAATCAGGTCCCAATAATTTATGATTTAACAAGGTTACAAGATTTCAATTGTGAATCATTTTGTATATCTAAGGAAAAATAGTTATCGAATGTGAAGAAAACCGAGTCCTTGAGTTCTGTTGATATCCACGCGACTCGAATGCTCCCAATGCTCAGCTAGCAATATAATAACCTGAGAAAATACACGCAAAAACGTCAACAATAATGTTGGTGAATTCATAAGTTTAAGTAAAAGCAGTATTGAAATAGTTCAAGAAATATTTCTGTAAGAAAAGTAGCGTTACAACATTTAGAAGAATTGTTATCGAAATCCAAGTAATGTTTCAATAAATCAAGTAATGTTCAATAGTGGACCACAAGGTTTAAGATCAGCCAGCGACAGTATTTCAAAGTATAATTCAACAGAATACATTGCAACGAATACAATGTATAAATCTTGATTGCATTGAGCTCATGACACCGAAGCCTTGACGTTAACACATATCTTGTATGTAATTCATGTTGCCCCATAACTAGGTATTATTGCCTTATACCTAACTTCTAAATACAAATTGTCCGTTGACTGGGTGCTCGAAAGGATTCGATTCATACCCCCGGACAGGGCTGTCAAACCCAATAGATCTATTTATTTGTACTAGCGCTCACCCATTATAGGCAATTAACAGTTCATGATGTGGGGTCTTTGGCAATAACTACTCATGCAATTGACCTCATATTTGGGTCCAGCATACCATAAAGTTTCTTGTGTCCAGTTTATAAAACAAGCATGTATCAAACATGTATTAGAAATCATGTGGTAGATAAGCAAAAGCTTTAGTAAAAACATTCATGTAACGCTTATGTAGTAGTAACCGATAAGTTATTCGGTAAAACAAGCATGTATTCTCACCCCAAAAATAGTTAAGAAAACCATTAAAAATGAAAAGGTGGGGCTATGAACTCACCTTGATCAATGATCACAATCAAATAAGCCAAACAATCACAAACGAAGCAGCAACGATCTCAATCGCGACCTATAATTATGTCGTTCGATTATAATACGTACAAGATACGATCAGTGAAGCGTACATCGCTACGACGAAAAACAAATATACATTTATATACGTATACATATATGTGATGAGAAATCCACTTGCGCGTCCTAAATCTTAACACTTAGCATATTTTGTATACTATTTATCATTCAATTATAATTTGCATTACTTTATTGAAAACTTTCTATTTCCGGTAAGTTTCTATTTTTAGAAAGTTACTATTTTTGAAAAGTTGTCATTTTTTTTGTAAGTCTCGACCTTTGTTTATATTTATAACCATCTTTATTTATCTCATCGAGCCTTCGACGCTCAATAAGTTGTTAATTTTTATTAACGGTCAATATTACGAAAAACTATCTTTTAAATAATTTACATCTTTGGGGTGAGACATGCTCTGTTTTACAAATTGGACGCAAGTGTACATTTTTACTATGATTACGTGTTTGCCTAGGTAGCGATAACCCACTGAACCCTTTTATCACGAACTGTCAATTGCTAGATTGCGAGCGCGAATGTTATAAATAGATCTATTTGGGATTGACATCCCCGTTTGGGTGAGTAGCGCTCACTGTGCCGGGTTGCTGGACAACAAACATATACCATGTCGGATTTGGGATGTTGCGGGTTTGAACATCATTCACGGGCATTTATTGGCAATTTATTGCATTCATACATGTCGAGCTTCAGTGTCGTGAGCTTAGGAAAACGTAATCACCCTTTTATGATGTTTGCATTTGTTGCTTAGTCATACACTTGGAAATCTTGCGGTCCTACTATGATTTACATAAACCTATGAATTCACCAACTTTATGTTGACGTTTTAAACATGATTTTCTCTTCTCAGGTCAAAAAGGCATGAGTGCACCCAATACATTGGGGTCACTCTTTGGAAGAGTCAGTACTAAAGATTTAGGGCGTATTACATTTTGGGAACATTTGTTATAAACCAAAATCTTTACTTATGTTGTCGAACAATTTGAAGCCATGAGCTTATGTAACAAACAAGTATTTTGTACATCCTATGTAATATTTAACGACACTTAGTGGTCGTTCTCATATCGTATGTTATTTATCTAAAAGTACACCTATCAGTATCTTCAACAGTTCCATTGCAACCCATATTTAGGGGTGTTACAATAATATTATACCAAAAGGGATGACATATCAACAAAAGAATAATTTTTTCTCTGACCTTAAACATTACTTTTAGGAGGAACCTTACCTTTTCTAAGTTATGTTCCATGGTAATGAACAACATTGTATATCTGGACCAGAAACCCGAACCATTTTTTAGAATAGGGTCACCACACCAAACATGTGGACATTATGACCAAACATAACTCTAAAAAAGTCTTGCTTTAGGATTTACTGGCCAACAATCACAAAGAAGCTCATAACTAGTTCCGCTTATGTGAAGCATGCTACAAGACCAGAAAATATATCAAAACGTATGAATGCCCTTGAACAACATTCATATGTGAAATATTGACATTATGGGGTATCACCGACATTCATGGGACCGTTCCCGAAATCATATGAGTTTGAATACATTCTAGTCGCCACAGATTACGTATCTAAATGGGCCGAAGCTCAAGCTTTACCAACCAATGACGCCCGAGTAGTAATCACCTTTCTGAAGAGACTATTCTGCCATTTCGAAATGCCCAAAGCTCTAATCAGCGACCGAGGTACTCACTTCTGTAACAAAATAATGGAAAAAACTATGAAAATATATGGAGTTAATCACCGTTTCTCTACATCTTATCACCCTCAAACTAGTGGTCAAGTTGAAAACACGAATAGAGCTCTTAAAAGAATTCTTGAAAAAACTGTTAAAGACAATCCTGCTATTTGGTCAAGAAAACTTGATGACGCTCTGTGGGCTTTTCGCAGTGCCTACAAAACACCTACCGGTACTACATAATACAAACTAATATATGGAAAGAACTGCCACTTACCATTTGAAATTGAACACCGTGCATACTGGGCACTGAAGAATTGCAACCCAGATCTCATCGCTGCTGGTGAGAAAAGAATGTTTCAGTTACACGAGTTAGACGAACTTAGACACCAAGCCTATGAAAACTCTCGTCTATACAAGGAAAGAACCAAAGTCTGGCATGACATAAAATTAAGAATGAGAAAGGAATTCAAACAAGGAAATAAAGTTCTGCTATTTCACTCAAAGTACAAATTTAAGCAACCAAAACTCAGATCCCGATGGTTAGGACCTTATGTAGTGAAACATCAATACCCATCCGGATATGTTGAACTTTATGGAAAAGATGGAAAGACGTTCATAGTCAATGGACATCGACTCAAACTATATCACGAAGAAGATAATTACCCAAGGGAAGCAGTCACTCCCTTTTTCTCAAACAAATGACTCCCGAAATACGAGTCTAGCTAACGACTCTCTTAAAAATTAAGCGCTTCTCAGGAGGCAACCCGTGCTTTCACTTAAGTGTGGAGGAGTTCCTCCTCCATTCTTCTACTAATATCTTCTATTTATTTTCTAAAAAAAAAACAAAAATATTTTCTTTTTGTGTGCTTTTGTATATTTACTCTTATGCAGGTAATTTAGCTCGAAGATATGGAAAATTACGACATATGCTCAAAAGATAGCTCTACCACAGCTATGCATTTCTCTATGCCCCGGGAAGTATCGTTTTCCTTTAATTTTCCCTATTTTATCTCTATTATCAGTTATCACATTGAGGGCAATGTTCAACTTAAGTGTGGAGGGGAGCCAAATAGGAAAAATTAATCATATCCCTCCATGTTTGCCCTATTAAAAAAATTTCAACTGATATTTCATAACAAAAAACTCTAATTATATGTTTTCAAAAGTAAAAAAAATTCTTAGTAAGGCAAATCCAACCGGATTGACATTATAGCTAGCACACCCCAGTCCACTAAATTGTGAGAAATCTAAGCCTTAAAAATATTCGGGTACCCACCTTTGGTACCTAAGATAATTGATGTCTTTAGCTTGTTCGAGTTAAGGTTTGATTGTAGTCATATGTGTCTATTCCGTCGATATGGATGTGTACGTATGGTCTTTGTCGCCTTTTCTGGAACATTGGTATTGGTTGATAATTATGTTTGAGAGAGCCAGTAATTTAGAAGCTCTAGAACTTGTGCTTAATCATCATTTACTAGACCGAAGCCTATCACATGAAGTATATCTTGCACGTCCTTGTTCTCGCAAGCACTCTCTTGTTAAACGCTATGTTGCTGAAATATCTGAAAAATGGATTAAAGAAGTCCTGTGCCAAGCCTTAGTTATCATCATATTATGAAGAAGAAAAAAATTATATATGTGTGTTATAATAGTTCAAAAGAAATAAAGGCTTATGTTCGGTGCATGAAGATTGAATCCTCTTTAGTTCCCCAAAGTTCTGCCCTTCGGTCAAGTTTATGTGTTAAGTACAAGCCTATGGTAGCTGTCTAGATTATGTCTATGCAAATTGAGTGTTCTTCATAGCATATTTAACCCTATCTGAGTGGCTGAGTGAATTTAAAAATAAAACACTATCCCTATGTGAGGTGCTATGTTATATGTCTATGCCTGAAAAGTTATCTAAAATGCAAACTCTCTTATAAAAAATCTAATTTTCTCCACGTCACGACAAATGCTTTTATTTTTTCGCTTCCATTGCTTGAGGGCAAGCAATAAGATAAGTGTGGAGGGATTTGATCACGCCCAAATTATACATATTTCTATGGCGTTATTTATATATATTTTATCATTTCTCATGCACTTTCGATACTTAATTAGCTTAAATTGCTTATAGGTTCATTTGAAGACACTACAAGACCCAAGCTCAAGAATCTATACACTTTGGGAGACGAATACAAGAAAAGAAAGATTTCTAGCCAAAATTCAAGAAGTCCACCGCACTTGTTACATTGTGCGCCGCACTTTCCTCTGAAGTTCAAACACCGCCGCACTTACAATATTGTGCGCCGCACATTTTCCCAAAGATTGAAGAATTAAAGTCCATTAAATGCACTTGCATTAACTCATCAAAACCGCCGCACTTATTTGCAAGTGCGCCGCACTTCCAGTAAAAGCCATTTAATGCTATCGTATTAACTCACCAAGTCCGCCGCACTTTTTCCTAAGTGCGCCGCACTTGGCATCCAAACTTGCCTATAAATAGAGACGAAATTTCTCAAACAAATCATTCCTCTCATATCTCACTTCTCACAATTATCCCATCCATTCCACACACACTTCCCTACTATCACCAAAACACCGAGAAACATCTCCTCCCTTGAAGAAAAAGATCTAACGATCAAGAACGAAGAAGTTTTCTTACCTAGTTGTTGAAATTATGGAAGTTAATGTAATGAGTACTTTTGTTATGAACTCCTTAGCCATGAGAGGCTAAATCTCTCATGACTACTCGGTGAAGTTACGATAATGAATAAGTGTTTGGTATGATCTTGATCGCCTTAATCTTAAGCTTATGTTGCAACCCTGTTATATCCCATCTTATCTACTTTTGCTTTTCAACTTAGATTATATAATCATATCAGTATAGGTCAAAAGACCCGTTATGATCTATGTGGTTTTAAAGATTTGTCTATGGTCTTTAACGTCTGTGCTGAGAAATCCACTTTCGTAAATTGATAAACAAAATAAGCTTTGATATAAACAACTAGATTATTTGAGTGGGGGGGGGCGGGGTAAAACCCCATAACAAAAAAGAATTTGGTCTAGTTAACTAAATATAAGTCTTAAGTTAACCAAGTTTTAGTTTGTGGAAAAAAATTTCCTGACGAGAAAATCAATTATATAATTAAAGTCCCATATTCGAGGTCAAATCATTTCTAACACTTATAAGTTATTTTTTCAACTATCCGAGTAGTCATCTTTATTATCATTGGTAAAACTAAAATTATTTCCAAAATTGTTATAGTCTATTTTCTTTCTGATTATTTAAACACTACTCTAATCCCTGTGGACGACCTGGTCTTACCTAAAAAGATTATACTACATACGTGGGTTATACTTTAACCATGTGTTTCCATATAATTATCCGGTATTTTCAGTCTAATAAATTTAAAGCTTTTGAAACACATCAAAGTTTTTGTTCGGCCACCAATACAGTTTCTTTAAATCTTGGTACATATTGTCTGATACAAGATGAATTGAATATTTTGACTTATGCGATTCATGGATAATCAACTCTCTTAAGTTACCTTGACAAGGTATCCAACTTCTACCATTCAAGCATAATGTTCCATCAGTACATTGCTCTAGCTTCTTAATCATACCACACAGATCTTTGATTCCAAAATTCTCTTCTTTTCTCACCTCAACCTGAGCGTTTAAAATTTGCACGGGTTGGTTCAGACCAATCGTCAAAACCAAAGCTCGAACTCGTAGTGGCTTATTTCGTTCCTTTCGGCTCAAGGCATCCGCCACCATGTTCGCCTTTCCCAAATGATAACGAATCTCGCAGTTGTAATTGCTTAACAGCTCTAACCATCTACGTTGTCTCATGTTCAACTCTTTCTGATATAGAATATGTTACAAACTCTTATGATCAGCGAACATAATGCATTTCGTGCCATACAAATAATGTCTTCACATTTTGAGAGCAAACACTACAGCTCCAAGTTCTATGTCATGTGTAGTGTAATTCTTCTCGTGAATCTTGAGTTGGCGTGATGCGTAGGCTATGACTTTCTCCCTTTGCATCAAAACTGCGCCCAATCCTTTAAGAGAAGCATCACAGTAAACCATGAAGTTTTCACTACCTTCGGGTAATGCCAATATTGGTGCACTACATAGTTTCTGCTTCAATAACTGAAATGCAGCTTCTGCCTTTTCACTCCAATCAAACTTCACGTTCTTTTGAGTCAACTTCGTCATAGATTTGGCAATCTTTGAGAAACCTTCGATAAATCATCGGTAATAGCCAGCAAGACCTAGAAATTGATGAATCTCTATCAGAGTCTTAGGCGATGCTCAATCCTTGATTGACTCAATCTTAGCTGGGTCCACGTGAATGCCTTCACTATCAATCACGTGACTAAGAAATTGTACCTTCGACTGTTAAAATTCACACTTTAGAAACTTGGCGTACAATTCTTCCTTCCTAAGCAACTTCAAAATTAACTTAAGATGTTTTGCATGCTCTTCCTTGCTCTTGGAGTATATCAAGATGTTATCAATAAAAAATATCATGAATTTATCTAAATATGGCTTGCACACCCGATTAATCAAGTCCATGAATATTGCCGGTGCGTTAGTCAATCCAAAAGGCATTACTTGGAACTCGTAGTGGCCATAACGAGTCTTAAACGCCGTCTTTGGAATGTCCTCATCATGAACTCTAAGTTGGTGGTAACCAGATCTCAAGTCGATCTTCGAGTAAACACTTGATCCTTGCAACTGATCAAATAAGTCGTTGATTCTCGGGAGTGGGTATCAATTCTTCACAGTCAGCTTGTTCAGCTCGCGGTAGTCAATACACATCCAAAAAGATCCATCTTTCTTTTTGACAAACAAGACTGGGGCTCCCCAGGGTGAGGAACTCGGTCTTATAAATCCCTTGTCAGAAAGTTCTTGCAGTTGAGTAGGCAGTTCTTGCAGTTCTGACGGTGCTAATCTATACGGGGCTCGTGCCACAAGAGCACCACCTGGGACTAAGTCAATTTGAAATTCAACTTGTCGCGTTGGTGGTAATCCAGGAAAGTCTTCTGGAAAGACCTCCAGAATGTCCCGTACAGTCGGTACGTCCTCAAGTTGCTTCTCCTCCGACTTGTTTTCGGTTTCCTTCCTCATAACTTGTGCCAGAAAAATTGGACAACCTCTCTTAATATATTTCTGAGTTTTAGTATACGATATAATGCTCAACTTTGACTTCTCTCCTTTGCCGCCTCTATCACCTTGAACTATCAAAACTTCATCTCCATAGGGAATCCGCACGATCTTCTCATCATAAACGATCATCGCATGATGGTTTGCTAACTAATCCATGTCGATGATGACGTCAAAACTACAGTTTCTACTACATTATGTCAATATTGATAGGTTGACCTAACACCTAAACGTACAGCCACTAAGTAATGGTATTAGTTTCAAAAATTCTTTCCTCGGCTAATTTACAGCATAGCAAACGTCTAAATATCGTGGGTTATATCAAGTAAAGGTACTAAAAGGAGTCGACACAAAACTTCGATGCTCCTGCATCAAATAACATATATAACCGGCCAAGGCATCCTATGCCCCCGGATGTCTTTGTTTTCGTGTCGGAATCACTTAAAAACTCGTAAAACTCAACCGTAAAATATTCCCCAAAGTTACTTAGCATTTTTATTCATTTTAAAAATACTTTTCCAATAACTTAGAGTATTTACTTGACATGTTTTCATATTAGACTTCCCAAAAACTCATTTGGATATTAACGGACGTGTCGGGACTCGTTTTTTGGCATTTCTCAAAAATTCACGGGTCAACCACCCGGAATATCAATAACATAATAGTATCCTCCAATAAGGCTTATTATACACAATAAACCATCAAATGCTTCGTATCTCATAAATTCACCACCATCAACACAATACGATTTCTAAATAAACTGACAAGCATCAAATGATCGAAGGACTAAATTAGAATATTCAAAACACGAAAAGGGCAAGGGTTACATTCTACCCCCTTAAAAGAATTTCTCCCCTAAAATTCAACTACTATCAGCACTAAACAGATGCGGATACTTAATCTTCATCTGATCTTCACGTTCCTACGTGAATTTAGGTCTACGTTTTGAATTCCACTGAACTTTGACGATGGAAATTCTACTCCGTTTCAACTTCTTAAACTCTCGCTCCATTATTTCCACATGCCTCCACAAAATTTAACTTATCGTCAACTCGAATTTCATCCAAAGGTACTTGCAGTGTTGGATCAGCCAAACACTTTTTAAGGTTCGACACGTGGAACGTGTCATGAACACTATCCAGCTCCTCGGGCAAATCTAACCTGTAGGCCACCCGGCCTACCTTCTCAATGATCTCAAAAGGTCCAACAAATCTAGGTGCTAGTTTCCCTTTCTTTCTAAAGTGTACCACACCTTTCCAGGGTGACACTTTGAGTAAGACATAGTCACCTACACTAAACTCTAGAGGCTTCATCCTCTTATCGACATAACTAATCTGGCGATCACGCGTAGCCTTAAGTCTATCCTTAATCTGCGAGATCTTCTCAGTGGTTTCTTGTACTAACTCTGGTCCTATCAAATGACCCTCTCCAACTTCAGCCTACCTAATCGGGGAACGACACTTCCTACCGTACAATGCCTCAAACAGCGCACATCTCACACTAGAATGATAGCTATTGTTATACAAAAACTTAACTAATGGAAGATGAACATCCCAACTTCCCCTGAAGTCTAGGATGCACGCTCTAAGCATGTCTTCCAAAATCTGAATAGTACGCTCACTCTGAGCATCGATCTGAGGGTGGTAAGCCATACTTATGTCTAACCAGGTTCCTAATGCCTCTTGCATTGACTGCCAAAACCTTGACGTAAATCAACTATCACGATCAGATATGATTGAGATCGGCACACCATGCCTAGCAACAATCTCATATAGATACAACCTAGCCAATCTATCCATCTTATAATCCTCATGCATAGGTAGAAAATGAGAAGACTTAGTTAATCGGTCTACAATAACCCAGATTGTGTTATGCCCACTACTAGTTCTTGGTAACTTGGTCACAAAATCCATTGCTATCCCATCCCATTTCCATTCTAGAATCTCAGGTTGCTGTAGCAATCCAGACGAACTTTGATGCTCAGCCTTAACCTTTAAACAAGTCAAACACTTACTTACATACACAGCTATGTCCTTCTTTATACCCAGCCACCAATACCTATCTCTAAGGTCATAATACATCTTATCAGCTCCTGGGTGTACAGAGTACTTTGACTTATAGGCCTCGTCCACTATCAGAGTTCTCACATCACCCTTTGAAGGAACCCATATTCGATCTAGGTAATACAATGCTCCATCGCTCCTAAGTTCAATTATCTCATCTATACCTCTCTGCAATCCTGCAGACTCATCAGACGCCTCTTTCTGAGCCACTAGTATCCTATCCTTGATACTCGACTAAAGGGTCATATTCATAGCTCGAACTCTCTTAGGTTTCACTCTCTCCTTCCTACTCAGTGCATCAGCTACTACATTCTCCTTACTAGGATGGTAGCGAATTTCGCAGTCATAATCACTAAAAAGCTCTATCCAGTGACGTTGTCGCATGTTCAACTCTTTCTGACTAAAGATGTGCTAGAGACTCTTATGATCCGTATATATGACGCTCTTTGTCCCATATAAATAATGTCTCCAAATCTTAAGTGCAAACACAACCGCACCCAGTTCTAAATCATAGGTGGTGTAATTCTTCTCATGTATTTTCAATTGCCTAGATGCATAAGCTATCACCTTACCTCTTTGCATCAACACACAACCTAATTGTAATTCGGACGCATCACAATATACCATAAAATCTTCCAGTCCATCAGGGAGAGCTAGAACATGTGCATCACATAACTTATCCTTTAAAGTTTGAAATGCATTCGCCTGCTCCTCACCCCAATCGTAGGTCTTACGTTTTTGAGTCAAGATAGTAAGCGGCTTAGCTATCTTATAAAAGTTCTCAATGAATCTACGATAATACCCTGCCAATCCTAAGAATGAACGAACTTCAGACGGAGTTCTAGGGGCTTCCCAATTCTTAACGGCCTCAATCTTACTAGGGTCTACATGAATTCCGTCACCATTAATCACATGCCCAAGAAACTATACTTCTCGCAACCAGAATTCACACTTAGAAAACTTTGCATACAGTCTCTCCTTCTTGAGAAGTTCTAATACTAATCCTAAATGCTCTTCATGCTCCTCTCGAGTCTTAGAGTAAATCAATATATCATCAATGAACACTATCACGAACTTGTCTAGATATGGCCTACACACTCAGTTCATCAGATCCATAAATACCGTTGGTGCGTTAGTCAAACCAAAGGGCATTATTGTGAACTCGAAATGTCCATAACGAGTTCTAAATGCGGTCTTTGGAATGTCGTCCTCATGCACTCTCACCTGATGGTACCCGGACCTAAGATCTATCTTAGAGAAATATTGTGATCCTTGAAGTTGATCGAACAGACATCTATCCTAGGGAGTGGATAACTGTTCTTAATGGTCAACTTATTTAGTTCTCTATAGTCAATACACATCCTAAATTATTCGTCCTTTTTCTTAACGAACAATACCGGTGCTCCCCAAGGCAAAGAGCTTGGTCGAATGAAACCTTTGTCCTGGAGTTCCTTGAGTTGACCCAACAACTCCTCCAATTCAAAAGGTGCCAAACGATAGGGAGACTTTGCAACTGGCGTTGCTCTAGGGATTAACTCAATCTGAAACTCGATTTCCCAAACAAGCGGCAATCCAGATAGGTCATCTAAAATTACCTCGGGAAAATCTCTCACTACCATGATCTCTTCTTGTTTTTTTTCTTTAGCCTTAGCACTCATTAATTGCCTCATCTTTTCTTTTAGTTTCTCTCCTAATACTCTAAGCACCCTGTCGTCTAGTAGTGGTATCCTTACTACTTTCTCATGACAAATTATCTCAGCCTTATGGTCAGACAACCAATCCATTCCTATGATCACATCGAAACTCCCGCTTCTAAATGGTATCAAGTTAATGTCAAACACATGACCTTCTATTTCTAGTTTACAACCCTTAATGACCTTATCGATCTCTACTAGCTGCCCGTTAGCTATCTCAATCTCATAACTAAAACCTAAATCACTAGGCTCTATGTTTAACAGAGGTATAAAAGTAGTGAAAACAAAGCCATAGTCAGCACCAGAGTCGAATAAGGTAGTGGCATAGTGATCATTTAGAGTAAACGTACCCATCACTATGTTCGGGTCTTGGCGAGCCTCCTTTGCTCCCAACATGAATGCCCTTCCTCTTGCCTGGTTCCCTTGGTTCCCATGACCCTGACCCCCATTAACAGCCACAACTTGGTTTTGATGGTTTCCCCTGGCCTTTGAGCCTGATTCAACCTAATACATGCTGCCTTGATATGATAGGTACTACCATACTTATAACAGGTTCTAGCAACTGGGTTTCTAGCATTGATGGGGTTTACATTCCTAGACCACTCTATAATCCTTAGCAAAATGTCATGGGCGGTTACAGTTGAAACAGATGCGACAAGGTATCTCAGGTGAATGGTGATAGTTACAGGTGGTACACCTGGGTGCCGTACCTGTGTATACTCCCCTAACATGGTTTGCGGTTGTAGCAAAAGCATTTCCTTTTCTAGTCCTCTTGTTATCATCCCTTCTATTACTATCCTTACTAGGTTCTCCCCCACTTCCTCTCTTCTCAAGGTTCTTTTTGATTGACCCATTCCTAAGGGCTTCATCAGTCAATGTGCCAGCTATTTGCTCAACCTTATGGATGGTCTTTGGCTCCGTTACTGCCACCATTCCTTGAATTTGTGGAGCAAGGCCATAAATATACCTTTCAATCCTATTACCTTCTGGGGTTACTAAGTGAGGAACTAACCTAGCCAACTCATGAAACCTATCAGTATATGCAGCATGGCCAGCCTCGACCATGGCGTGATTCTACTACTCAGTTTCTAACTTTTGCATCTCATTACTCGGGCAAAATTCCTCCCTAGTCAAAGTCTTAAATTCTTCTAATGACATACCTACAGCGACCTCTTAACCTTGCGTGCAGATCTCAAAATTCCACAACGTGAGAGCCTTACCAACAAATGAACCAGCAGTGTACTTCACTTTCTGACTATCCCTACACCCATTCATGTCCTAAACTAACTCCATCTTGTTGGGATTAAAAGACTTCTTGATTATCTTAAAGTTACTGCTGCTAAGGTTTGTGTTACTGCTACTAAGTTAAAGTTAGTGTTGTTCATTAACTTTAATGAAAAATATGCTAAGTAGTTAGTGCTGCTAGTATAAAGTTAGTACTGCTAGTTCACAGTTACTACTGCTAGTATATATTAGTACTTCTAGTGTAAAGTTAGTACTGCTGGTGAAGATTGAATAAAATATTCTAACTAGTTACTACTGCTTGTACACAGTTAATGCTGCTGGTGTATAAGTTACTACTGCTGGTGTTAAAAGTTAATGCTGCTAGTACAAAAGTTACAACTGCTCAAAGATTAAGACTGCTGAAAGAGTTTCTACTGTCAGAGAAAGGATAAAGACAGAAGAAAGGATAAAGATTGTTTGGAGATCAAGATTACTTACGTGATAAGTATTAGTTATTTATAGAATAGATTATATAGAATATTCTAAGTCTTAGGAATATATTGTAAATCGACTAGGACTCCTTGGTGTATAAAAGAAGGTCCTAGAGTATAGAGTTATATATACCATCACAATCATCTATCTAGAAAAATATACAAAGCCGTATAGTTCATAGCTTCAAGGTTTTGTAACCCTAATACTAAGAGAGTATTCGTATTATTTGTAATAATAATATTGGAGCTTTTATTGTTTGTTATATTATGATTTTGTGTTACTGTTTTATTAAGAATTCTTCTAATATTAAAGATTAGATTCCGCATAATTTTTAATACATTCACACAAAGTTTCTGCTATAGTTATGTTAGATTTATCTAATATAACTAAACCTTAAACAAGCTTAAGGAATTCGATCTATTTAAGTGGGATCCAACAAGAGGTATCCTGCCACTGGGACATCAAGTGGTATCAGAGCTTGTTGCTTTGAGAAACTTTGCTAGAAGATATGGATCAAGATTCTGCACACATAGTGGCTGCATCCAAAGTTCCAATGCTCAAACCTGGTAAGTTTGAGTTATGGAGAATGAGGATTGAACAATACATTCAGATGATAGACTATGCACTGTGGGAAGTCATAGAGAATGGTGCAACCTTGCCAAAAACACAAGTTGTGGAAGGTGTTACAATATTGATGCCTATTACATCTGCTGAAATAAAGGCTTTGAGAAGATTAGAAGTGAAGGCTAGAAGTACTTTAATGATGGGAATTCCCAATAAACATCACTAAAGTTTAACTCTATAAAGGATGCTAAGCTGTTGCTGGAAGCTATTGAGAAGAGATTTGGTGGGAATGAAGCTACTAAAAAGACTCAAAGGAATCTCTTAAAGCAGCATTATGAAAACTTCACTGCTCCAAGCTTAGAGATTCTTGATTAAACCTTTGATAGGCTTCAAAAGCTTGTGAGCCAGTTAGAGCTTTTGGGTGAAAAGCTTTCACAAGAAGATGTTAATCAGAAGTTATTAAGAAGTTTGTCACCTGAGTGGAACACACATGTTGTTGTGTGGAGGAATAAAGCTGATTTGGATACAATGAGCATGGATGATCTCTATAACAACCTTAAGGTATATGAACCAGAAGTCAAAGGGATGTCTAGCTAAAGTTCAAGCACACATAATATGGCTTTTGTGTCCTCATCAAATAACAACTCTGGCAGCAGTAATGAAGTAGTTAATACTGCTTAAACAGTTAATACTGCTTATGGAGTTTCTACTACCAGCACTCAAGTTAATACTGCTAACTCTTTAAATGTTGATAACTTGAGTGATGCTGTTATTTATGCATTCTTGGCTAGTCAACCAAATAGTCCTTAACTTGTTACTGAGGACTTACAACAAATTCATCCATATGACATTAAAGAAATAGATTTGAGATGGCAAATGGCCATGTTGACTATGAGGGCTAGAAGATTCTTGAAGAATACTGGAAGGAGGCTTACAGTCAATAGCAATGAGAATATTGGCTTTGACAAGTCCAAAGTGGAGTGCTACAACTGCCACAAAAAGAGACATTTTGCTAGGGAGTGCAGAGCTCCATGAAATCAAGACAACAAGAAATAAAGCTCAAGAAAGAGTGTGCCTGTGGAAATATCTACTTCCATAGCCTTGGTATCATGTGATGGTCTTGGTGGATATGACTGGAGTGATCAGACAGAAAAAGGGCCTAATTATGCACTCATGGCTTACTCATCTTTAAGTTCTGACTCAGAGGTATCCAATGATTCAAACTGTTCAAAATCTTGTATGGAAACTGTTAAATTACTTAAATCTCAAAATGATCAACTATTAAGAGATTTAGAGAAATCTAGTTTAATGGTTTTTGGTTATAAAACAGGTTTAGAATCAGTGGAAGAAAAACTTAAATTTTATAAAAAGAATGAGTCTGTTTATGTAGAAAAAATTAATAGCTTAAAATGAGATATTCAAGTAGGAGAAATAACTATTAGTGAGCTTAGGAAGAAGCTTGAAAAACTTCAAAAAGAAAAAGATAGCATTCAATTTAATGTAGATAAATTTGAAAATGCATCTAAAAGTTTAGACAAGCTCATAGAGAATCAGATTGTAGGCAATTGCAAGAAAGGTTTAGGCTATAATGCAGTTCCACCTCCCTGCACAGAAAATTTCATGCCTCCAAAACCTGACTTGTCTTTTATTGGCTTAGATGAGTTTGTTAATGAACCTGTAGTTAAGAACAGTAAGTCTGATGAAGAAGTGTCTAAGGTAATTAAGAAATTTGATGGTGCCCTAATTGTTGAAGATTGGGTGTCAGATAATGAGGAAGAAAATGTGTCTCAACCTAAAATTGAGAAGAAAACAGTTAAGCCTAGTGTAGCCAAGATAGAGTTTGTAAAACCTAAGCAACAAGACAAAAATGCTAGGAAAACTGTTAAACAAGTTGAGAAACATAGGCAAAACACTCACAGTCCAAGAGGCAATCAAAGAAATTGGAATAATATGATGTCTCAAAGACTAGGAAGCAATTTTGAGATGTTTAATAAGGCCTGTTATGTGTGTGGAAGCTTTGATCATTTGCAAGCTAATTGTAATTACCATCAAAAACAGTTTCAAAATCAAAGGATGGTAAAACCTGTTTGGAACAATGCTCAAAGGGTGAATCATCAAAAATTTGCTAAAAAGACTCACCCCTGTGCTAAAAAGAACATGGTTCCAAGAGCATTACTAATAAAGTCTGGCTTAGTATCAATTAATATTGCTAGACAAAATATTTCAAAAATAGTAGTATTAGTTAATACTGCTAGACAAGTTAATACTGCTCATTCAAAAACAACAATGAATGCTTCTAGACCAATGTCAAATCTTTCTAAAACAGCACATTCAATTGTTAAAAGGCCCATTCAGAAGAATAAAGCATTTATAAACAGTAATTTTAATCAAAGAGTTAATACTGTTAAGGATAAAAATGTTAATACTACTAGGCCAAAAACAGTAGTTAATACTACTAGGCCAAAAGCAGTAGTTAATGTTGTTCAGGGAAATAATGTTAATGTTGTTAAGGCCTCGGCTTGTTGGGTTTGGAAACCAAAGACTAAAGTTTTAGACCATGTTTCTAAACACAACAGTGCATCAACAATCCTAAAAGGGTTTGATTATATTGATGCACAAGGCAGATCCAAGTCAGTGATGGCTTGGGTCCCCAAAAGAAACTGATTTTCTTATTTGATGTGCAGGGCAATCTACAAATGGATTTACAGGATAAAGAAGTAATTAATAATGGATGCTCAAGGCACATGACATGGAACATGTCCTATCTTACAAACTATGAAGAGATATATGGAGGATATGTTGCTTTTAGAGGTAACCCCAAAGGAGGGAAAATCACAGGAAAAGGTACCATTAAAACTGGTAATCTAGATTTTGAAAATGTGTATTTTGTGAGATAGTTAAAGTTTAATCTCTTTAGTATCTCACAAATGTGTGATAAAAAGAATAGTGTTCTTTTTAATGACACTGAATGTAATGTTTTATCTCCAAACTTTAAGTTAATTGATGAAAGTCAAGTTTTACTTAGAGTTCCTAGAAAGAACAATATGTATAGTGTTGATTTAAAGAACATAGTTCCTAAAGGAGGTTTAACTTGCCTTTTTACAAAAGCCACATCTGATGAATCTAAACTTTGGCATAGAAGGCTAGGTCACTTAAATTTTAAAACCATGAATAAATTGGTTAAGGGAAATCTTATAAGAGGTTTACCTTCCAAACTTTTTGAAAATGATGAAACCTGTGTTGCTTGTCAAAAGGGAAAGCAACACGGAGCCTCTTGTAAGTCCAAAATAGAGAACTCAATCAGTCTACCTTTACATTTTTTGCATATGGATTTGTTTGGACCAACATTTGTAAAAAGCCTTAGGAAGAAAATGTATTGCCTAGTTGTCAAAGATGATTATAGTAGGTTTACATGGGTTTTATTTCTAGCTACTAAGGATGAGACTAGTGGCATTCTTAAGTCCTTTATAACTGGGATAGAAAATCTAGTAGATCACAAGGTTAAGGTGATTAGATGTGATAATGGAACTAAGTTCAAAAACAGAGAAATAAATCAATTTTGTGAGATGAAGGGTATTCTGAGACAATATAGTGTAGCTAGAACTCCTCAACAAAATAAAGTTGCTGAGAGGAGGAATATGACACTAATTAAGGCTGCTAGGACTATGCTAGGCTAGGACTTGCAACTAATTCTAAATTGCCAACTCACTTTTATCAGAATCATTTAAAATATTGTGTGCTAGTGCAAAATATAGGTTAGTAAGTTAAGCCTCATAACAAGACCCCAATAAACTTTTTCATGTAGAACACTACTTTAAGTTTTAATGAGACCATTAGTGGTTCCTGTTACCATTACTCAATACCAATAGATCACTTAGGCAAATTCGATGGTAAGGCTGATGAAGGTTTCTTTGTTGGATACTCTTTAAATAGTAAAGCCTTTAGAGTATTTAATAGCAAAACAAGGATAGTGGAAGAAAACTTGCATATTGGGTTTAGTAAGAATACTCTTAATGTTGCAGAGAGTGGATCAGATTGGCTATTTGATATTGATGCACTAACAAAAACAATGAATTATGAGCCAATTATTGCAGGTACACAGTCTAATGGTTTTGCAGGAACAAAAGCAAGTGATAATACAGGTCAAGCTAGAAAGGAGATAGAACATGTCAATGATTACATTTTGCTACCATTAATGAGACGTATCCACCATTTTCCACCAAGATCCAAAGAGTTACTCCATGATGAGGATCCAAACCTTTCAAAGTGATGCATTGGAAAGAAAGGTTGATGAAGATCCAAGAAAAGATAGTGAAAGTAATGATCAAGAGAAGGAAGATAATGTTAACAGCACTAACAATGTTAATGCTTCTAGCACAAATGAAGTTAATGTTGTTGGTGAAAAACCAAGCATTAAACTTCCAGATGATCCAAATATGCTTGCTTTGGAAGATTATAGCATATTTGACTTCGCAATAAATGATGAAGATGATGGTGTATGGGCTGACAGACAATTTTGGATACAACAAAGCCAGTCAGATAGTCCTATTCTAACTACAAGAATTCATAAAGATCATCCTCTTGATCAAGTGATTAGAGATTTGCAATCAGCTACACAAACAAGAAATATGTCAAAGAATTTGAAGGAACATGGGTTTGTTAGTACTATTCAACAAAGAACAACCCATAAAGACCTTCAAAACTGCTTATTTTCTTGCTTTTTATCACAAAAAGAACCCAAAAAGGTAATTCATGCATTGAAGGATCCAAGCTGGATAGAAGCTATGCAGGAAGAGCATCAATAATTCAAGTTACAAGAAGTTTGGACTTTAGTGGATTTACCAAATGGAAAAAGGGCTATAGGCACTAAATGGGTCTTCAGGAATAAAAGGATGAAAGAGGAATTATGATAAGAAACAAAGTAAGATTGGTTGCTCAAGGGTACACACAAGAAGAAGGGATTGACTATGATGACGTTTTTGCCCCTGTTGCAAGAATTGAAGCAATTAGGCTATTTTTAGCTTATGCTTCATTTAAAGATTTATGGTGTATCAAATGGATGTAAAAAGTGCTTTTCTCTATGTAAATATTGAAGAAGAGGTGTATGTAGGTCAACCACCAGGATTTGAAGATCCAGACTTTCCTGATAGAGTGTACAAGGTTGAAAAATCACTATATGGACTACATCAAGCTCCTAAAGCCTGGTATGAAATCTTGTCAACATATCTGTTGGACAATGAGTTTCAAAGAGGGAAAATTAACAAAACCTTATTCATTAAAAGATACAAAGGTGATATTCTGCTGGTCCAAGTGTATGTGGATGATATCATCTTTGGTTCAACAAAGAAAGAGCTGTGCAATGCATTTGAGAAGTTGATCCATGAGAAATTTTAGATGAGTTCTATGGGAGAACTTACATTCTTTTTAGGATTACAAGTGCAGCAGAAGAAGGATGGCATATTTATTAGTCAAGATAAATATGTTGATGAAATTTTAAAGAAATTTGGGTTTACAGAAGTCAAGACTGCAAGCACACCAATGGAAACTCAAAAGCCTCTGCTCAAGGATGAAGATGGTGAAGAAGTGGATGTTCATATGTATAGGTCAATGATTGGTTCATTGATGTATCTTACATCTTCAAGACCTGACATCATGTTTGCAGTGTGTGCCTGTGCTAGATACCAAGTCAATCCAAAGGTTTCACATCTTCATGCTGTGAAAAGGATTTTTAGGTACTTAAAAGGTCAACCAAAATTGGGCCTTTGGTATCCAAAAGATTCTCCTTTTGATTTGGTAGCATACACTGATAGTGATTATGCTGGAGCAAGCTTGGATAGGAAGTCTACAACAGGAGGTTGTCAATTCCTTGGATGTAGATTAATATCATGGCAGTGCAAGAAACAGACAGTGGTTGCAAATTCCACAATAGAAGCTGAGTATGTGGCTGCTTCAAGTTGCTGTGGACAAGTGCTTTGGATTCAGAATCAACTACTTGATTATGGGTATAATTTTATGCATACCAAGATCTTTATTGACAATAACAGTACTATTTGCATAATTAAAAATCTTGTTTTTCATTCAAAAACAAAGCATATAGAGATCAGACATCATTTTATTAGAGATTGCAATGAAAAGAAATTGATTCAAATGGTCAAAATCCATACTGACAAGAATGTTGCAGATTTGCTTACAAAAGCTTTTGATGTAAGTAGATTTCAATATTTGATTGTTAGTATTGGAATGATGAATCTTTAAAGTCTTTTATCTCTTTATGTTTTTGTAGAGTTTTGTATGAATTAGTACTATTATTCATGTCATTAAAAGTTTCTGCTGTTAAGTATAATTAGTATTGCTGGTTATACTTAATACTGCTGAGTTTCTATTGTTAGTTATACTTAATACTACTAGGTATAATTAATACTGTGATAATTGTGAAAATTGCTATGGCTTGTGTTTTCTTGGTTTTTGGACTAACATTTTGCAGGAAAAGCAAAGAAAAGTGTTAAATTGATGATGGAAAAGCTGTTTGGAATGGAATTGGAGTTAATGCTGGTGACTCAAAGTTAATGCTGCTAGGCATAACTTGCTACTGCTGGTTCTGAGTTAATGCTGCTAGGCATAACTTACTACTTCTAGTTCTAAGTTAATGCTGCTATACATAACTTACTACTGCTGGGTTATTACTGCTGGGTGAAAGTTAATGCTGTTGAGGGTATTTTCATAAATACTTCGATTTAGGATTTCAATCAGTCATTTAATCGATTTCATACTTTCGTAAACTCTCTAATCACAAACCCTAACTCAATTTTATCATCCATCATCAAAACCCAACACAAATGACGACCCTAAAGTTTGCAGATACTCATAACATGGTCGCATTTTTGTCTAAACCCGCAAAAAGTGATGGGTTTGAACAAATAGTGGATTTTCTGAATGCACAACCTATAAGATATGCATTAACAGTTAATCCCACTATATATATCTCTTGCATTGAACAATTCTGGTCGACTGGCGTGGTCAAAACTATCAATGGGAAAGTACAGTTGCATGCCCGAGTAGACGGCAAGAAAATAATTATCTCTAAAGCATCTGTAAGAAGAGATCTTAAACTAGAAGATGAGGAAGGTATTGATTGTTTACCTAACTCTACCATTTTTGAACAACTTGCATTGATGGGATATGAGAAAATTTCACAGAAGCTCACTTTTTATAAGCCATTCTTCTCTCTATAATGGAAATTTCTGATTCATACTGTTCTACAATGTCTAAGTCTAAAAACTACTGCATGGATTGAGTTTAGTAGCACTATGGCATCTTCTATTATCTGCTTAGCAACAAATCAGAAATTCAACTTTTCAAAGTTCAATTTTGAAGGTATGATCAGAAACTTGGATAATGTGTCTGGGAAATTTTTAATGTATCCAAGGTTTGTACAAGTGTTTTTGAATCAACAACTTGATAGGCTGCCAACTCATAAGATAATTTATAATGCACCCTCTGACACTAAGAGGTTTTTTGGAAATATGAGAAGGGTAGGAAAAGGTTTTTCTGGTAGAGTAACACCTTTATTTCCAACAATGGTGGTGCAACACCAATCACAAATGGGTGAAGGTTCAGCAAATCCAACTGATCCCCATCACACACCCACCATTATTCAACCATCTACTCAACCACAAAAGACACAAAAACCTATGAAGCCTAAAAGAAAGGATACTCAGGTACCTCTGCCTAGTGATCCAAGTGATAATGTTGCAGATGAGGCTGTCCATAAGGAGTTGGGTAACAGTTTGGTGAGGGCTGCCACTAATGCTTCTAGCTTAGAAGCAAAGCAGGACAGTGGTAACATAACTAAGACCCGATCCAAGGAAACACCTAATAAATCTAGTTCCCTAGGAACTAATTCAGGTGGTGGTCCCAGGTGCCAAGAAACCATGGGGGATACTATTGCTCAAACTAGGTTTGAGAATGTATCTAAACTTTCCAATGATTCACTGCTCGCAAGAGGTAACACACTTTGAAGTGGTAAGGATAGACTTAAACTTAATGAATTGATAGAAATGTGTACCACTTTACAAAAGAAGGTTCTTTATTTGGAGAAGACAAAGACCACTCAAGCTAATGAGATTGCTAGTTTGAAAATGAGGGTCAAGAAGCTTGAAAAGAAAAGAAGTTCAAGAACTCATAAGCTGAAGAGACTATACAAAGTTGGTTTGAGTGCTAGGGTAGAATCCTCTGGAGATGAAGAAAGTTTGGGTGAGGATGCATCCAAACAGGGGAAGATTAATGCTATTAATGCAGATAAAGACATTATCCTGGTTAATATTTAAGATGATGCTGACAAAGAAATGTACGATATGGGTATTGTGACTGGTGATGAGTGTTTTCAGAATAAGAAGTTGCTGCTAAAGATGTGAATTTAACTGTTGATGAAGTTACTTTGGCTCAAGCACTTGCAGCTTTGAAAAGTGTAAAACCTAAGGTAAAAAGGGATGTTATAAAAGAGCCAAATGTACCAATTAATGCTGCTAGTGCTTCAACAAAGGTTAGTGCTGCTACAACAACAACTGCTATAATTTCAACTCTAAGGAAAGGAATTGTTATTATTGAGCTGGGTACACCTACAATAACAAGATCTTCACAACAACCATCACATGCAGAAGTTCAAGACAAAGGCAAAGGGAAAATGATAGAACCTGAATCGGTGAAGAAAATAAGTAAGAAAGATCAACTCAAGAGTGATGAAGAAGAAGCTAAAAGATTATAAGCTGAGTTTGATGAAGATGAGAGACTTTCAAGAAAAAAGGATGAAGCCAATGTTGCCTTGACTAAAGAATGGGATGATATTCTGGCTAATATTGAGGTTGATCATGAATTGGCTTAAATACTGCAAGCAGGGGAGCAAGAAGAGTTGTCTGTTTAAGAAAAGGCAAAATTATTTCAACAACTCTTAGAACAAAGAAAAAAAGCACTTTGCTGCTAAAAGTGCAGTAGAAAAGAGGAACAAACCACCAACCCAAGCTCAACAAAGAAAAATCATGTGTACTTACCTAAAGAATATGGAAGGAAAGAAGCTCAAAGACTTGAAGAACAAATCTTTTGATTTTATTCAGAAGATGTTTGACAGAGCTTTCAATAGGGTGAATATATTTGTTGACTTCAAAACAGACTTGATGGAAGGTAGTTCAAAGAGAGTAGGAGAAGAGTTAGAATAAGAGAGTACTAAGAAGCAGAAGGTGGATGAGGATAAAGACACAGCAGAGTTTCAAATTCTAATGGAAGTCATTCCAGATGAAGAAAATGTTGCAATTAATGTTGTACCTTTAGCTACTAAACCTCCAACCATTGTTGACTGGAAGATTCATAAAGAAGGAAAGAACAACTACTTTTAAATAATAAGAGCTGATGGAAGTTCAAAGATGTACTTAGTCTTTAGTCAATTGTTTAAGAGTGTTGAGAGAGAAGATTTGGTAGAGCTATATAAGCTGGTAAAGGATAAATATGGATCAACAAGGCCAGTGGAGGATATGGATTTGTTGCTATGGGGAGATTTAAAGACAATGTTTGAACCACATGTAGAAGATGAAATCTGGAAGTTGCAACAAAGGAACAAAGTTTTGAGCTGGAAGCTATTTGACTCATGTGGAGTGCATTGCTTGAGTTTGCAATCTGGAATAATTTACATGCTGGTAGAAAAGAGATATCCCCTTACACCACCTACAATTACAGATATGCTGAACAAGAAGCTTTAGGTTGATTATTTCAGTAAAATGGCATATCAGCTTCTTAAACTTCTCACAAAATAGCTTATGAATCAATGAAGTGTTTAGAAGCATCCTCATGGTGATTATGGAGCTTTTAAATGAAGAAACTTGATGATTTTGAAGAAGCATATCAAGTTTAGGGGAGGATTATTGGGATTAAAAGCCTTCTTAATGCTGCTAGTATTACTGCTGCTCATATTAGAGTTAATGTTGCTCAGTTGTGTTAGTACTGCTCAAGAACTTCAAGAAAATGCTAAGTGTTTGCTACTGCTAGTACACAGTTAGTACTGCTAGTGTAAAGTTACTACTGCTAGTACACAGTTAGTACTGCTAGTGTAAAGTTACTACTGCTAGTGCATATTAGTGCTGCTCAGAGACTTAGAAGAAAAACTGCTAAGTAGTTACTATTGCTAGTACAAAAGTTACTACTGTTAGTACAAAGTTAATGATTCTGAAGGAGTTAATCCTGCTAGTAAAGAAGTTAGTACTGCTGAGTTAGTTAGTACTGCTTATGTGATTTATATGAGTTATTTGTGTAAAAGATATGTATAACTTATTTGTTTAAAAGATTTGATATTATTAAGAAAGTATTGTAAGCCGTTTAGGACTCCTTGGTGTATAAAAGGAGGTTATAGGGCATAGAGTTTGATACGAGTCATTCATAGAATTATCATAGCTTCAAGGTCTTTGTAACCCTAATACTTTGAGAGAATTCGTATTATTAATAATATTGGAGCCTTTGTTTGTTGAATTATATGTTCATATAATTACTGTTTCATTGATAGTTCATATAATTACTGTTTCATTGATAGTTCTTCTTAATATTAAAGATTAGATTCCGCATAATCTTTAATACATTCAAACAAAGTTTCTACTATAGTTGTGTTAGATTTATCTAATATAAATAATCTTTATACACGCTTAAGGAATTCGATCTATTAAAGTGGGATCAACAACTTTGCTTCTGTCAAACACCCACAGACCAATGGCTTGGTAGAAAGAGCAAACCACAGTCTAGGAGAAGGAATAAAAGCGAGATTAGGCGCAAGGAACAAGAAGTAGATAGAAGAGCTTTCTCATGTTCTATGGGCACACCACACCATGATAAAATCTAGCAATGGAGACACTTCATTCTCATTAACATACGAAACAAAAACAGTCATTCCAGCGGAAATTGGCATGCCCACATTGAGAACAATGAAAGTAGACTTAGTACAAAACAATGAAGCTTTAGAAATCAACCTTGACCTTTTGGAAGAACGAAGGGAGCAATCGGCAATACATGAGGCAAAAAGAATATAAAGAATTGAAAAGTACTATAACTCCAAAGTCAAAAATACAAGCTTCAAACTAGAAGACCTGGTGTACCGCAACAACGATGCAAGCCGTATAGAAGACACAGGGAAGCTAGGTCCGAAATGGGAAGGACCGTACGAAGTCACAGAAGCACTTGGGAAAGGTGCATACAAGCTAAGAGACCGTGACGGAAAGCAACTTCCGTAGACTTGGAATATCAGCAACCTCAAGAAGTGTTATATTCACAAATGTAAGCAACTCACCCATGCTGACTCCTCAGTGGGGGTAATGCAGTTCAATCTATCTTATTTATACGTTGTAATGTCTTTTAAAATTTCAATGAAAGTGAAGCCTAGCTACCTTCACAAACCTTTCTGTAAATTTCTTATTTCTTACTTTGAAAAGTTATTTTTGTGATTAAGACGCACACGTAATAGGGCATGACCTAGTTATTCCGTATAACAAAAGGATGAGTAACCTAACAATTCACTCAAATATACATAAGAGGTATTGCAAACCCAGTATAGGGAGAATAACCCAAAATATTCAAACAAGACTATTAGGATAAATATATCATCGTGGTATTAAAATGACGGCAGCATAATATCAAGCATTAAATAGTCTAAAAATTATACAAGTACATTTTACCGCATCAAAAAGGTCACCAGTGACCACGGTACTTACCAAACAAAAACAGTTAAAGAAATTGTTTACATAAAAAGGCTGTAACAAAAAAGGTCATATGCGACCAAGGCCAGACATCTTAACAAATTACTAAGAGATATTCAACTCCGCATCATCAACATTAGGAAAGGGAGTAGCATGCTCATCAGTACCCACCTGGTCATCTGTACCCGCAACTTCGTAATCATCCACAGAGATAGGAGCAATGGAACCGGTACAAGCAAAAGTTGTGGATAATGCTGTGGTAATAGGACCGGTAGTGGACATAATATCAAAAGTACCTTCCACACCCGTCAACACCTCAGTAGAAAAAGGCTTGGACAAAGAAACAAAAACATCACGAAGAGCTGACCTTTGATTCGCAATATTCTCTCTAATCCTCTGGACCCGAATATTAGAAACATCTAGGGCAAGTGACAGAGCGGTAGCACCAATGACAACTTTGTCCAATGAGTGATGAATGGGGACCATCAGCTGGTCAGCATAAGGTTGCGACTCAGTCAAACCTAATCTTTCAGCAAGAGTTTTTTCTAGACAAAGAATGTTCATTAGAGTGTCAACACTAGCATCTTTATTGTACCTCAACTCCGCAAGCAAGGAGAAATTAACATTTTGAAGATGTTGCAAAGTAGAAATGTAATCAGCTTCTGTAGAAGGATTATATGTAGAAACATCTGTCAAAGCTCTACCTTCCACGCCATGGGTGATTCCGGCAGATAATCCATCTTGCATGCCCTTCTCAATAGCGTTACCAAGTGCCGCTCTGAGGGCAGAAAGATATTCAAGAGAGTGTAGGCATTTAGTGATAGTGAGTTACATGCCATGGGTAAGAAGCCATCGGCGACCGGAAATGGTGGTGAGAAGGTGAGGATAGGACCTCTCCTCCAAGTGAAGAGCCATCTCAATAAAATCAGCTTACAACTTGTCAAACTTATCATTCACTTCCTTCATCTGGTCATCTTGAAATTTCACAAGTTTACCCATATAATCCTTATACACTGTGACCTTCTCCTGGAGTCCAAAAGAAGAAAGCTCCAGCTCATGTACCTGTGATTATGTGGAAACATAAAGATAAAAGCACATACCTAATCCACAAGGTTTTCATTTTGAGATTTAATGGAAGTAAGTTGGGCATTCAGGCCAGTCAATTCACGTTCCTTGCCTACCACTAAAGCTTCAAGATCTGTCACCTTCACATCCAGAGCGGTTCGTTCCTTTTCAAGGATGGTGTTACGCTCTTTCAAAGTGTTCACCTCATCCTGAAGGGACTTCTCCACAGTCTCAAAATTAGAAGATTCAGCATGGAGATGAATGGCTTCTGTAGCTTCCGCTTCCCTTGGCAACAGCTGCGCCTTCAGATTATCAATCTCTCCTACCCTAACCTTTAGTAACTCATCCTGCTTCTCAACAACAGATTTCAACCTCCGCCTCTCCTTAACATTATACTCAGCACGCATCCTTACTTCAGCACTCAAAGACATTTGACGACCAGCTCCAACATTAAACTCAGTAAATAACTAGTCATGTTCCATTCCGCGAACAGATGCAAAAAACTTAGGAGGAGCAAACTCATCAACCATCTCACGGCAGACACGACCATCATCAAGGCGGGACCCATTGGTCACGGTCCATTTAGGAACATAAACTTTTTGAAGGTCAGTGTCAGGATCGATAATGGTACGGATGCCACCAACAAGTAATTCGCTGCTAGAGAGATTTGAAAAGACACCAGTATTGGGGTTGGCTCCACTAGCTGAAGAAGAATCAGTAGAAAACATAGAAGGCTTAGCAATTTTCTCTTTAACAACCAAAGAAGGATTGACCGTTGCGGTAATAGTAGTGACAGTCGTCATCAGGGGAATTGAGGACCTGGCAAGAGAATCAACTTCAGCCTCCGCAATAGTAGGACCAGAATGGTGAGATGAGTCTTAAGAAATAACAAACCTTTGTGAAGCACCAATGGTACGGAGATTGTGTCCAACCATGGAGTCAGTATGATCCCCGCCCTCACGCTCTGGTGTGGCGGATACGGAAGATGTCACAAAAGGAAAAGTAGGAATAGCCTTACCCATGACATCATCATTCAGTACAGCCCCAGCAAGAAACCTCTGGACCACAGACCTAGATTTACCAGCTACAAAAGGCCCACTCGGGGTTCCGTGATCCTCCCTTAACTTTTTGGGAGGATGTGAAGCATCACTCGCATCTACAACCATAGTTTTCCCTTTCCTTTGACGTCTTGGCTGCAAAGGAGCCACATTTTCAGCAACAGTATATGTAGCCTCACTAACCAGCTGAATATTAACATCTCCCCCATTACCTGCAGAACCTCCTTGTTCTGTTTGATTACCACTTCTACCCTCATCAAAAAGTCTGTCAACACTTGCTTCCAGCTCACTCTCAGCACGATCCGGTACAACTAGAAGCAGAGGAATCATGTAACCAACGGTTGTCTGTAGCAACAAAGGCTCATCCTTATTCCGTTCCCGCTCAATAATTTTCACTTTGGTGGGATCTTGAGTATGTATGAAAGCAAAGATATCCATGTCTGCATAAAACAAACACACAGTTAGAAACAAAGTAATAAATGGTAAAATGCATGACACATATACAGCCAAAGGCACCCACCCTCTATGTTATTATGCAAAAACCAGGGATAAGTTTCCTCATCTAAAGGGTAATAGCGGCTCAGTCCAACCAAGCATAGGAATGCTTTTGGGAACTTCCGGAATGGAGAAGGGTGAGCAACAAGAGTAGCGTAGTCTTGTGCATTAAAGTCCGCCGCTACTGGAGCAGGATCCCTAGTGACATTTTTGGCAGTATGCCACGAAAAAGAAGCAGGGCAAGCAAAGTCATCCATCCAAAAAAAGTGATCAGTCCATTTTTTTAGGGAGTCAAGGGGTTTCGTATAGCATGTGGCAGCATTATTAGAACGTTTACTAAATGACATACATCCATTCTTTTTGGAATTTACATAAAAGAGTCGAAATAGCCCAACCGTTGGTATGACCCCATAGACGCGGCACAAGATTTCAAAATGGGAAACCTTGGCGGCACCAATCACGGACAGTTGAGATATATTGATACGAAAGTGCCTAAGCACATCAACAAGGAAAATAGACAAGGGCAACCTAAAGTTGGCATAATCAAAAAATCTAGTATAAAATCCAATCTTCTCGGCAGGCCTTTCATGCATGGTGTCGTTCTAATTGGGCAAAACAGGGTGTACCTCATCCGGGATGTGATACTTCGTACAAAAAGCATCAAGTGCTTTCTGGGTAAGGGCACACTTAATATCTGTAATGGCACTCATAATGGAGAAAGGAGTTTAGAAACTTAACCTGAACACTTGAAACTCTTCGAAGAATGGTAAAGCACAGATGAAACAAGGTTTAAAAGCTTAAAAAATCTTAACAATGGTGAATAAGTGAAAGAAGACAAAAAGGAAAATAGTGAAAATCAAATCTAGTATTTATACTCTTGGTATAGTGAATTCAAGGTCTTTTCAGATGCTTACACGTGGCAATGACCTCCGAGTCAACAGTTAGGATCAAAAGTAAAAATAGTGATGACAGTCGAGCAAGTGGACTAAACCGTCAAATCAATCAGAATATGAAAGGCCACAAAGCAACCACGTCACCCACATCTCACCTAACAATGGAAAAGAAACATTGCAGAAAAACTAACAATTGTGGAAGATGCAAGGAAAAGAACAATACCGAAACCTGAGTCTAGTAATATCTACCGTACGCTACTAAGTCGCACGCAATAGACATACTAGACTGGGGGGACTTGATGACGTATAATATGTAGAGTAGGCCTTTGGGACTGGACTACATAAGTCATACATGGGTCCAAGCCCAATAGAATAGTCAAAAAGCACAACGGACCAAAGCTAAGCCTAGGCCAAACTGGCTACGGTGCGGAGGCAGTAAGATGGACGAAAGGTTTCCAGAGGATACTTTCGCAGGCTAGCGAAAGTCTGATAGGCAAGCCCATATCCGTAAGTCACGGTTACAAGCGGACTCTTGCCTGACAAGGGTCCCACGTTGGCCCATCAATACGCCCAAGCGAAATACTAGGAAAACCTAGTATTTGGCTCACCTATAAAAAGGGGTACCCTGACACCCCACAAGGTACGATTCTATAATTATATTTTACATACACGTACTCTGACATTCTCTGACAAATATGTGTACTTACTCTCACATCGGAGTCTAATTGTGGGGTCCATCCCCATGGTAAGACTAACGGTTTACCTTTGATTGTGCAGGGAATCCATCTCATCACTTGATCTAGTACAAGATCTCACTCATTGGCCCAGTCCGGTAACCACCCAGATCCATCTTTCCAACCCGAAACATATTTTGTACTAACAGTGGTGGACTACCGGTATATAAAACACCGTCAAGCAATAAGTAGGTAAAGTCCCGATGGGCTAGGGTATTAACAGAATCACCACTGCTTTACTTCCCTATGATAGATTATAATTAGACTAATGGATGCTTTATGCGGATCCGTTAATCTTGACAAGATTGATCGCATCTAGGTCTTAGGAAAAAGTACCGCCTAAGTCTTAAGAATGATATGTTGCCTCGAAATAAGTAGCCATTGCACTAAACAAACAAATCAACATGTAATCAGATTTAACATGGTTAATATAGTTTTCTATTATTTGGCTTGTACCGCTCCTTTATCTTGTGATTATTTAATTTCGTGTTTATTGTGTTTAGAAATAATATTTGTCACCTCTAAACCTGTGCCGGTCTCTCAGGCTAAAAACCCCCCCTTTTACCACTAGTAAATATGTACAACATAGGTTTAACAAGTAATTAGACTAATCTAGATAGATTAAAATACTAATAGAATATTAGGTTAACGTTCGCTCTTAGTGTTCGATACCCTACTTACCGCGAAGCTACATCTTGACTGGGTACACTGCCCGTTAAAGTGTTGTTTTCTGGTTTGTTGGCTAAATATAAATGTAAAACTTGATAATCACTAATTAACACCACAACAAAAACATATCATGCACTAACTCAGGTCTTATCAAATGACCCTCTCCAGCTTCAGCCCGCATAATCGGGGAACGATACTTTCTAATGTACAAGGCCTCAAACGGCGCACATCTTACACTAGAATGATAACTATTGTTATACGAAAACTCAACTACTAGAAGATGAACATCCCAACTTCACCCGAAGTCTAGGACGCATGCCCTAAGTATGTCTTCTAAAGTCTCAATAGTACGCTCACTCTGACCATCGGTCTGAGAGTGGTAAGTCGTACTCATGTCCAACCGGGTTCCTAATGCCTCTTGCATTGACTGCCAAAACCTTGACATAAATCGACTATCACGATCAGATATGATCGAGATCGGTACATCATGCCTAGCAACAATCTCATTCAGGTATAACCTAGCTAATCTATCCATCTTATAATCCTTATGCATAGGTTGAAAATGAGCAGACTTAGTCAATTGGTCCACAATGACCCAAATTGTATCATGCCTATTACTAGTCCTTGGTAACTTAATCACAAAATCCGTTGCTATCTCTTCCCATTTCCATTCGGGAATCTCAGGTTGCTGCAGTAAGCCAGATGGCCTTTGATGCTCATACTTGACCTTCAAACAAGTCAAACACTTACTTACATACACAACTATGTCTTTCTTCATACCCGGCCACTAATACCTATCTCTAAGGTCATAATACATCTTATCAGCTCTTGGGTGTATAGAGTACTTTGACTTATGAGCTTCATCCATTATTAGGGTTCTCACGTCATCCTTGAAAGGAACTCATATTTGATCCAGGTAATAAAATGCTCCATCACTCCTATGTTCAATCATCTCATCTATTCCTCTCTGCAATCCTGTAGACTCGTTAGACGTCGCCTTCTGAGCCGCTAGTATCTTATCCTTGATACTCGACTGAAGGGTCATATTCATAGCTCTAACTTTGTTAGGTTTCACTCTCTCTTTCCTACTTAGTGCATCAGCTAGTACATTCGCCTTACCGGGATGGTAGCGAATTTCGCAATCATAATCACTAAAAAGCTCTATCTAGTGACGTTGTCGCATGTTCAGTTCCTTTTGACTAAAGATATGCTGGAGACTCTTATGATCCGTATATATGACACTTATTATCCCATACAAATAATTTCTCTAAATCTTAAGTGAAAACACAACCGCACCTAATTCCAAATCATGGGTGGTGTAATTCTTCTCATGGATTTTCAATTACCTAGATGCATAAGATATTACCTTACCTCTTTGCATCAACACACAACCTAGTCCTAACCCGGACGCATCACAATATACAAAAAAATCTCTGGGTCCATCAAGGAGAGCTAGATCAGGTGCATTACACAACTTATCCTTCAAAGTTTAAAATGCATTCTCCTGCTCCTCACCCCAATTAAAGGTTTTACTTTTTGAGTCAAGACAGTAAGCGGCTTAGCTATCTTGGTAAAGTTCTTAATGAATCTATGGTAATACCCTTCCAATCTTAAGAATGAACGAACTTCAGACAGAGTTCTAGGGGCTTTCTAATTCTTAACAGCTTCAATCTTACTAGGGTCTACATGAATCCCATCACCATTAATCACATGCCTAAGAAACTGTACTTCTCGTAACCAGAATTCACACTTAGAAAACTCCTTCTTGAGCAGTTCTAATACCAATCCTAAATGCTCTTCATGCTCCTCTCGAGTCTTAGAGTAAATCAAGATATCATCAATGAACACTATCATAAACTTATCTAGATACGGCCTACACACTCGGTTCATTAGATCCATAAATACCGCTGGTGCGTTAGTCAAACAAAAGGGCATTATGGTGAACTCGAAATGTCCATAACGAGTTCTAAACACAATCTTTGGAATATCATCCTCGTGCATTCTCAGCTGATGGTATCCGGACCTAAGGTCTATCTTAGAGAAGTACTATGATCCTAGAAGTTGGTCAATCAGGTCGTCAATCCTAGGGAGTGGATAACGATTCTTGACGGTCAACTTATTCAACTCTCTATAATCAATACACATCCTAAAGGATCCATCTTTTTTCTTAACAAACAGTATCGGTGCTCCCCAAGGCGATGAGATTGGTCGAATGAAACCTTTGTCTTGGAGTTCTTTAAGTTTTCTCGACAATTCCTCTAATTCAGAAGGTGCTAAATGATAAGGAGACTTTGTAACCGGCATTGCTCCAGGGGTTAACTCAATTCGAAACTCGATTTCCCGAATAGGCGACAATCCAGACAGGTCATCCGGGAATACCTTGAGAATATATCTCACTACTACTATCTCTTTTTGTTTTTTCTCTTTAGCCTTAGCACTCATTAACTATCTCATCTTTTCTTCTGGTTTTTCCCCTAATACTCTAAGCACCTTGCCATCTAGTAGTGGTATCCTCACTACTTTCTCATAACAAATTATCTTAGCCTTGTGGTTAGACAACCAATCCATTCTTATGATCACATCAAAACTCCCGCTTCCAAAGGGTATCAAGTTAATGTCAAACACATGACCTTCTATTTCTAGTTTGCAACCCTTAATGACCTTATCAATTTCTACTAGTTGCCCGCTAGCTATCTCAATCTCATAACTAAAACCTAAATCAGTAGGCTCTATGTCTAACAAAGGTATAAAAGTAGTGGAAACAACGCTATAGTCGATACCAGAGTCAAATAAGGTAGTGGCATAATGATCGTTTAGAGTTAACATACCCGTCACGATGTTCGGGTCTTGCCGAGCCTCCTCTGCTCCCAACATGAATGCCTTTCCTCTTGCCTGGTTCCCTTGGTTCCCACAACCCTGACCCTCATTGTTAGCTAAAGCTTGGTTGGACAGTTCCCTCCCGGCCCTTGTGCTCGATTCAACCTAGGACAAGCTGACTTGATATGATCAGTACTACCACACTCATAACATGCCCTAGCAGTTGGGTTTCTAGCATTGATAGGGTTTACATTCCTATGCGCCACTCTACAATCCTTAGCAAAATGTCTTGGGCGGTCACAGTTAAAACAAGTGCGACGGGGTGCTTCAGATAGGTGGTGAGTGTTACAGATGTTACACTTGGGTACCGTACCCGTGTTTTCTCTTCTGACAGGGTTTGTGGTTGTAGCAAAAGCATTCCTAGTCCTAGTCCTCTTATTATCGTCCCTTCTATTCCAATCCCTACTAGGTTCTCCCCTATTTCCTCTATTCTCATGGTTCTTTTTGATTGTCCCATTCCTAAGGGCTTCATCAGTCAATATGTCAGCTATCTGCATAGCCTTTTGGATGGTCTTCGGCTCTGTTGCTACCACCATTCCTTGAATTTATAAAGTAAGGCCATACACATACCTTTCAATCCTCTTACCTTCCGAGGCCACTAAGTGAGTAACTAACCTAGCCAACTCATGAAACCTATCAGTATATGCAACATGGCCAGCCCCGACCATGGCGTGGTTCCACATCTCAGTTTCCAACTTTTGCATTTCATTACTAGGGCAGAATTCCTCTCTAGTCAAAGTCTTAAAGTCTTCCCATGGCATACCTACAGCGGCTTCTCAACCTCGTGTGCGAATTAAGAGTTCCACTACGTGAGATCCTTCCCAACAAATGACCCAGTAGTGTAGTTCACCTTTTGATTATCTCTACACCTACACATATCCCGAACTGACTTCATCTATTCCATCCAACAGGTATACACTATAGCACCTCCCTTACCATCATACTCCTTTAGGTTATAAGCTAAGAATTCCTTATAGGTACAACCCCTACGGTCGTTGTTCTCGATGTCATTCCCAACATCACCCCGGATGTGGTCATTGACGGTGTCGTCCTTTTGATTCCTACCATTCTCTTGACCTCTACCTTGGTCGCCTACTTGGGCTACAATAGTGAGGAGTAAATTCTGCAACTACTGTGCAATGATGGTGGAGAAGTCAGGGACTCCGTCAACATCGTCATTCACCTATCTACCTTGGCCACCTACTTGGCCACCTTGACCATCATTCCTACCATCACTCTGATCACCAGATCGACCTCCAGTCCTACCACCACCTCTACGAGTCTGTCCACCCGTCCTTCCACCTCGTGGTGCGGCAGTTGCCTGACCAGCACTTCGTGTCATCATCCTTGGCGGCATTATCTACACGAGGGAGGACATAGGTTACGTTAGGTAGGTGGGACGGTCAATACGTATAGGATAACTTTATATACTATACCATGCATCATGCGGTCCTACGATGTCAACACCGATTTGTGTGGACGATAATACTAAATATGTGTGAGTCGTGATACATTTATAATTACGTTGGCCACCGTATTTATACCTGTATCCTTTCCCAATTGTACTTAGTATCAGGCTTACCCATTTCAATGAATGACTTAACTAGTACCATATACCATGTAACCACATAAGCACATATAAGTAGAACACCGTGCACATAGATCATATGACGCAACTATATGCAGGTTCCTAGGTTATAGTCTAGGCCAAAACACCTAGTTCTTTATAACCTTGGCTCTGATTACCATTCTGTCACACCCCGTCATAGGCAAAAACACAGGATTGCAACATAATGGTCAATCATAACACAAGATACATAATAGAAAATTACTAAAATGCATAAATGAAAAGTGTCATGGTGACCATCAACCTTAATACAACCATGAGTGATGTCTCAAATCAAGAACACAACACATAGTCGCCATTTATTACGATCATAAGCCCACGCAGAGGTCCATACAACCTTAAATCTCAATCCTCAAGAAAACCAAATTCATAGCGTACGTTAAATGCAAGACTTCTCAAACAAGATTCCTACGGGATTCTCTAAAGTCTGCTACATTCACCACAACCTTAACGGTCATTTACTTCACCTGAAAATGATACTTGAAAACGTCAGCAATAATGTTGGTGAGCTCGTAGGTTTGACCTTAAACCCAGTTGTTGTGCCAATCATTTAAACAGTGGATAATTGTGAAATATATACGTGAATATATGCAAACAAACCCATGACTTAGCATCCCCGCTAATCATGTACAATGACCTAGCATCCCTGCTAACCAGCATATACCAATGCTCTTGGAGCCGCAACTCCGATATGTCACTTACGCACCTAAAGGGCCTACCAGCTGGAGCACTATATTTGGGCAGGACCAAACAAGACATAGCACTTCCATGCTAATCACAACCCTTGCCATGCCAAACGCAATACATGCAAGTAAAATCACATTACATATATTCACATAGCAGTCATAAGCGCATAAATTATCCTAAAAACAAACCACATTTCGCACAGTTAAGAAAATCACATTTCAAAACAATTTGAGTATCATTTTCCCCCAACGAAAAACAGTAAAAATGGGGCTACAAGAACTCACTATTACACAAGCAAATTCAACGACGTCCGCACACGACCTAGTCCAGTTAATGTCTCATTTTAATCATTTATTACCAAAACAATTTTCAGGTATGATACATAGAGGTTAGACGCATGTTGTACGGTTATATTTAAACATTTTATTGGTGTGATGGTTGACGACTTATCTTCAAATGATACCATATCTCAACTCATCTCTTAGTATAATATACTTATACTATTATAGTAAAATAGTTAAGTAATATAAGATAATAAACACTTATAATATACTTCGACAAGTCCATTTGATACACTTAGTTACCATAAATATAACATTTATACTATACAAAATGAAACGTTTATTTATGTTAAACATTTTTGAGAAGTTTCAAAAAAATGTGCTTTTTTGTCTTTTAGTCGACTCATTAAAATAATAAAATAATAATATTTTATTATTATTTTCAAAATTACTTTTTAAGTAAAAATTCTAAGTATAGACTTTTTACGAAATTTCGGCATGACCCGTACGTTTATATGACGTTTCTCAAGGTTTTTAAACCTTATTTTCAAACAATTTTCAACATTTTGATACTTCCTGACCAAATTCCAAATATCACATTTCACGACGTTTTCCAAAAATACATTCTCAAAACAACCTTCAATATAACTTCACAAGTATTTTTTACTTCCCAAAAGTTCGTCAAAACTCTCAAAATGACTAGTTAACTCTTATTGGGCTTTAGGGCCCAATAAGGATCCATTAAGGTTTTTACATATCCAAAATACGTTCTAAGCCCAAAACCAAAGCCCATTAGCATACATAAGCCCAAACCAATAAGTAACAAAGTAATCAGAACCACAATAAGCCATCAAATAAGCAACGGCTTCTTAGGGCTTATTGGGCCGTGAGCCCATAAGCTCAAAAATCTATATACTTAAGCTTAAAATAAGCTAATAAGCTACGTATCGTATTTGATTATCACCATAAGCTAAAATAATAGTCTACAAAATATAAAATACTAGGGTAATAACCAAAAACACCTTCCTTGTGTTTCCATTTGTTGTCGTGGGCATATAAGCCCAAAATAAGTTCATTCGAGCTTATTAAATAAGCCAAAATATTTCATAACCCAAAATATACTAATTAGCAATAAATGTTTTTCAACCATCACGACCACAATATCAAAACTAACGAAACCTCATCTTTCTTTTATTTAGTTCGAACTCCAAACGCACCCTAAGTATCCGTTTATAAATTTTCCGCTTTTGATTTTTAACGATCGGGCCATACAAATAACATCTATGCATCACTAACAACCCAAAAGGACAAGTAAAATTTAAATTTCAAAAACTTACAAGAATGGTCTTTAAAATAATTTTTGACGTGAACCGGACAACCCAAATGTTGTTTTAACAATAACCCGAGCACTATAATCAACCTAATACTCCAAGACTCTTTATGTTTTTTTATCAAAGTTTGCAAAATTATAAGAGTGTGTGTGTGTGTGGCTTATTTCGGATGCAAGAGGAGAGAAAGAGAGAAGAACAAAAATGATTTTTGTGTGTGTTATGAAATGTGTGTGCATTTGAAATGGTATAAGATAATTTCTAGTACCTCCTTGGAACCAACTAGCTAAAAATAAGCCTCCTTGTCCCCCACAAGGTTTGAACCGCCGGCTAGGTTAGGGGCTCAGGGTTCCTTCTTTTTGTGTCGGGTTTATTTAAAGCTCAAAAAACTTAACCGTAAAATATTCTCCAAAGTTACTTAGCATTTTTATTCACTTTAAAAATACTTTTCCAATAACTTGGAGTATTTACTTGACATATTTCCATATTAGACCTCCCAAAAACTCATTTGGACATTAACGGACATGTTGGGACTTGTTTTTTGACATTTCTCAAAATTTACGGGTCAACCACCCGGAATATCAATAACATAATAATAACCTCTAAAAAGGATTATTATACATAATAAACCATAAATTATCACAATTCTCATAAAATCACCACCGTCAACACGGTACAATATTCTAAATACACTTACAAACGTCAAATAGTCGAAGGACTAAATTAAAATATTCAAAACACAAAAGGGCAAAGGTTACAGCCTGGATCTCCACCAAGAAAGAAGCACCTATGAACTTTTTAACTGACGTCCTATGGAAGATCTACACTTAGACCGGCTGACGTTTTGGTTTTTGGTTGGGTTGAAGGGAAATATGCATGCGTGGATTTGACCGGGGTTTCTCCTCTCGTGGGGTTAAGTAGAAGGGGTTTTACAGCGGGTCAGGCTGCTTTGAAAGCTGTCTCGTGCAAAGTGACAAAACACGAGAAAGCATGCATTAAAAATCAATACGTGTTTATACCTTTTGCCATTGATACCTTTGGTTTCCTTGCACCGGAGGCGGTGGAGCTACTCAGCCGAGTTTAACGGGTTATGCACAGCAATGTTATGATACCTAGATCTACGGATGTGGTTTTTAAATGTATTAGCTTTGCAATCCAAAAAGGGCCACCGGCGCAGCTTTTTGCCCGCTTGCCTTCCACCACTATGTAAATCCTTATTAATAATTATATAGTGTGTAACTCACCCGTACGATAATGGATTCACATTTATCTGTAAGACGAATAATTCTTATCTCATTCAATAAATCACGATACATTATATAGTGTGTACAAGGACTATTCTATAAGTGGGCTTAAGCCTAAGACAATAACTAAGCTAACTATACGGGCGAGGCGACGATTGTCGAATTCGCCACCATGATCACATTGGATTGACTTGATTTCACACTTAAATTTAATGCGAACATAATTACGAAATAACACAAACTTGGACATAACATCATATTTATTAACCAGAGGATAAACCCAAACAAACTAAGAATAATGATCTAAAAACAAGACATAATATTTAAAACCTGAAAGACTCGGAATGAGTGAAGTCCACACATCCGAGTGAATAATATCAAAACAAGAACTAATCACAGTACGAGAGCTAACAAACGAAAGCATCACGTGTTTGCCAAACTGACAAGCATGACAAAGAATGGGAGGTTTCTCTTTATTATACGAAATAAAATTAGAAGAAACAAGACGACGCAGCACATCACCCTGATGCCACGTATGTTGACTAACAAGGAAAGCATGAGGGATAGGAGATGGAGTTGTGACTGTGTAAAGATCCTTTGTGCTGTCACATCGAAGAAGCACCCAACACGTCATGAAATCCTTAACGGAAAAACTAAACGCATCGAATTTGATAGTGCAATTATTGTCATGAACAAATTGACGAACATATATTAAATTTTTGACAATATGAGGGGTGATAAGAACGTTATCTAGATGAATATATTTAAGAGGAGTTGGCAAAATACTATGGCCCGTATTAGTGACGGGTATAGAATGACTGTCGCCAATCGAGATAGACAAATACATATACGTATTAAAATTTTCACTAAGACTATTAACTGAATTATTGAGATGAGAGCTCGCACCTGTATCCATATTCCAAGCGCCAAAAGCGAGATCATGAAGAGTTCCGGCCGTAAAAGTATATGGGAGAGTAGTGGCCTGTCCTGAGGCAACCGTGGGACCCACTAAACCTGGTGTGACTGGTGTGGGCACGGGTTATACCGGTTGAGTTAATTGTGAAACCAAATGGGCTTGTTAGGCTTGCAAAGAAAGTTGTGGAGTCTGTTGGGCCGTTGGAGCATAAATGGCCTGCTAAGCAACTGGACTAGTATTAGTGGGGTAACCAAAACCTGGTGGGGGTCTAATTGGTGATACTAGACTAGTAAAGTGGGTCGTAGGGTAGTAGAATGGGACTGGGCTACTATAAAAGGTAGTTGGGCTTATTGGTGTTGTTGCTAGTGACGTATGATTAGTAAAGAATGCAAAAGTGTTATTATTATGAACCCTTATATTCTCTCATTGTTAAAGCAGCTTGGTCAAAAGATCATGGGTGATGTCTGCTCCAGTCATGATGAAACAACTAGCAAGTAAAACAAATACTTTTAGGGTGTGAGGTATTGTTTAAAGTGCTTGTAGTTTAATAATAGTAACACACTAATATATATGAAGACCACATAAGAGAAGTACTACAAACGAAAAAACAAATTATTGCTACAAGAAGACTTGTTATTTGTTACCTCGAACAAACAATACGAAACAAATTAACGATTCTTGTTACCAACGAACAAGATACACCTGTTTGTTACCTAAGAACAAACACCAAAGTAACGGAAAAATAAATAAAATTATTTAGGGTTTGGTTTTGATTTGGGGATAGGTTGTGTTTAGGGTTGGGATCGATTTGTTAGGCTCTAATACCATGTAGGGCGAATAATTCTTATCTCATTCAATAAATCATGATGCATTATATAGTGTGTACAAGGACTATTCTAGAAGTGGGCTTGAGCCCAAGACAATAACTAAGCTAACTATACGGGCTAACAATATCAGTACTAGTACCCAATAACAATAGTAAATGAATTATTGTATTTTAACATGATAACCAAACAAAACAACAAAATTTCATTCATACAATCGATGTATTATTTCTCTTATCACGTCTCTTCATTTATTCATCATTTTGTTTTAAGGCTGAGCAACGGGTCAAACCCGACCCGAACATATCAAACCCGACCCTACTCGAAAACCCATTTTGAGAATAACGTGAATCGAAAACCGAACCGAAGTTAATCCAAACTGAACCAAACCGAGCAAAACTGAAACCGATAACTATAATTATATAAAACCGAAAACCAAACCAAATAAGGTCGGTTCGATTCGGTTCAGCTTGGTTTATTGGTTCGGTTCGATTTTTGGTTGATTTAGCTCAACCCTATTTCATTTGATGCAACCAAATAAAACTCTAGGAGTGACGGATCCAAGAGTCTAAGTTATTAGATTCACTATTTTGTTTTACAATACCAGAGTGTACTGACTAAACAAAACATGCAATACAAAACTTTACGATCATAAGATTTCGGTGAACCCCTAAAGTAAAAAAAAACAAAGGATGTATGCACATCTTAGAAAGTGTAAATTAGTGGTGCTTTATCTCTCGTTTTCAAATGTTATAAACAAATGAGTAGATTAAAGTTATGAGTCTGTAACAAGATCATTCTAATATATATTTTTAGATCACACAAGCACTTAGATATTAAATAGTAGTAAACGTAAATATCTTGGATATGATATGATCTCCAATCTTTGTGTACTTATATCGTACGTCCACAATAATATGCTACTCATAGTGGTCCTTGAACAGTGACAGAACCAAGGTGAACTCATAGATTTTTGCAATGAAGTGTTAATTTTTGAAAAATACATTGATTTTCTGTAAATACCAGGTCGAAAGAAATCAACCATTGTTTTTCAGTCATTTTCCTTTTTTTTCTTCCTGAAATGATACTCGAGAATACAACATTTTTCGTTTCACTTCATTTTCTTTATTTCCCTTACTTAATTGATACATCGTTTCAATGTACGTATATACGTCTACATATACTTTTAGATGTGAAAAACAATATCTTGTTATTAGAAATCGATCTGTCTGGAGAAAAAATAAGAGTAACATTGTTATGAGAACAAGACTGTGTGACCCAATTTTATAAAAGAGTTCCGATACGGCCCTTTATATATATTGTGGTCTTGGGTTGTTGCTTTATGCGATGCTGCATATGTCTGCTTGCACATTCTTGTCACGATAGGCCAGATAAGTGTCCCGACGTGCTCTTCATTACACAAGCCATCAAGAGAAGTTGTAAAACATGTACAAACACTCCAAGATTAAGCAAGTACATCAAAAATCCTTTTTTTTAAGTTTTTTTACCAAAAAGAAAAGAATATAATCTTTTGTCTCGTCGATCAACTTTGAATTCTACATAAGCCAAACAATAAATTTGATTGTCTGAATAAGGTATATAACTTATCTAGAATATAATCTTTTGGCTTTTGGCCTCTCGTCTAATATAAGTTTGCTTTTTAAAAAAAATAAAAATACATATGCAATAAAATATAAAGTAAATTTCAAACTTCGTCCTTTTAGTTTACAAACAGTGGCACCTTTTGTCCCCTTTTCAATGTAAGTACAGCATGCGTCCCTATGATTGTCAATTTTTTTGCACGTTTCGTCATTTTGTCAATTTTTTTCAAGTTTGGTTAATCACACTGGCCATCCTCAAAAGGACGATACATGCAAGAATTGACAAATACAGGGACGCATGTTGTACTTTGAAAACAAAAAGATAATCATAGGTTAGAATGATCCACTCGTATTAAAATGGTGTGTATGTTATAGAAACTGCCCCCTTAAAATTATGGAAACCAAACGTCATTCGAGCAAATATCGAAGCGATTGTTACGATTTTCTAAACCAAACGATTGCTGTGATATTACTCTCAAAGTTTGAGGTTCCCAATTTCCAAATCAAATTTGCAATCTTCAATTCGAAAATTAACATATATATGAAAATAAGTAAAAGATTTAATCACCTAAGGTGTTTCTTTTAAGTTATTTGTTTTCTTTCTTTCTTTTCGATAAGCCCTTCTTTATTTACTATGGAGAATGCAAATTGTTACTTAGAATAGATTGATCAACTTTTAAAATGATAACTTACATTAAAATTTTGATCAATTTAGGTAGAGCCCTTTTTTATTTTGGGTGCTACTATTGGTACCCCCATCTTAAAGTCCTTTCTTAATTTTAAAAAGCTATCAATTGAGTAGATAGACTTCACAATAAGATGTGAGATGACTTTTTAGCATATAGCTTGTGGTTTACATAGAAAACTGCTGAAAAAAATCGATCATGAATCCCTAATTGAGGAAATTAAAAGCCTTAAAGGCCAGCGTGCGGAGTTGTAACTTTGTATCATTTGCTTCTTTAAACTATATTTTGATGTATCGCTTATTGGTATTCAAATTACATTTTGATGTATCGCGTATTTCTCATCTTTCTTTCTTGTATATATACATCATGCTTTTCTTCTCAAACTTAAGATGATTTCGGCCCCCCGGTAAAACTGCCCAAGTTCCGTCCCTGTTATAACCGGTTGTGGACTCAATATCAAAAGTTATAAGATACATTTTCAAAAAGACGATTTGTAACATAAAATTTTGAGACATGATGCATTAAAAACAAATCAACATTTTATCAAATTTACGCTACATTCGTGAAAATTCATGTGGTTCAGGAAAACTCGTTTCACAATTGGTCATGATAATTAACAAAATATCATGTTGTACTCGATCTTAATTATCTATATTATATAATAAAGCATTTCAGACATTCTATAATTTATAGAAAGCTTAAATTTTTTAGCTAATACATTTATTGCATAACCAAATACATATACAACATTTGCAAGTGAACTTGCTAAATATTAATTTCAAAAAACAAAACTTAAAAATTATTCACATTTGAACCCGCGCATATGCGTATAAGTAGATTGAAGAGATGGTAATGAAGAGATGGTGTTCATGTAGAATACCATTTGTTGAGGTAGTGGTACTTGAAGTACAAATCCCATTACCAAATCTAGCTTCAATTAATTGTGATTTATGACCGTAACAAGTAAGTTTTTCCTAAACACATGCCTGAATCTCATTAGCTACTACTAACTTTTAATTAGCATAATTAATAAGCTCTTCTAGTGACGCATTTTGGCTTCATGTAATACGTGGCTCAAATGTCATATGCTCAACATTGAACATGTCACCTTATTCCATAACATCTTCTTATTACCTAAAACACCCTTCAATGATTTTGAAAGCTGTCAACATTTGAAAGGTATTTAAGTAATTTTAGAGTCGTTCGATTAGATAGTGTCGTGAGATATATCATTATAGCTTTATATAGAAAAAAGAGATGGTTTTGATTGGGACACATATGAGTTAATGATCTAGAGTTTTTGGTGGTATAAATACACGGCTAATTAACAAGATTAGATACACAAAGTTAGCTAACAGTCCCTAAATCAGTCGATAATCATTTAGGTAGCTAATGTACTATCAAGGAGTCATGAGTGGAGTAGAAGAGAATTGGAGAAAAGGGCCATGGACGGGTGAAGAAGATCGTTTGCTCGTTCATCATGTCAACGTGCATGGTGAAGGACGATGGAGTTCTGTCGCTACCCTTGCCGGTACTACTGTGATTCACGTACTTGTTTGTGATCAAGAACGCGTTTTCGATATATATGTTGCTTGACTAGTATATTTGTCTTTGTGTCATTGCAGGCCTCAAAAGAAATGGAAAAAGTTGTAGACTAAGATGGGTGAACTACTTGAGACCGGACCTTAAGCGAGGTAGCATCACCCCGCAGGAAGAAGCTGTCATTCTCGATCTACATGCTCGTTGGGGCAATAGGTGCGTAATATGAGGAGTATGTAGCTAGTTTGCTCTTTAAGAAACTCGTATAATGTACTTATATCGATGATATATGGTTTAGATGGTCAACAATTGCAAGAAGCTTGCCTGGAAGAACTGATAACGAGATCAAGAACTATTGGCGAACTCTTTTCAAAAAAGAGAGTAAAGGGGCCTCAGATGAATCAACGAAGCTGAAAACACGACTACTTATGAAGAGACAAAAGTTCCAACCAGAACAACGACAACGACTCATGATGCAGCAAAACGAAGCTGATATGAAAAAGGTAATGACGTTGTTGCTTGAGGAAACTGAGAACAAAGTAGGACGATACATGCCACTCTAGGAACACCAAAGTTTGATCAATAACCTGATGATATTGTTCAATGGTTGCCACGAATCATCTTATATGCCCGAGACCCCTATGAACGAAGAGGTTGGTCTGTGGGACGGCTTGTGGAACTTGGATGAGGTTCATGGTCCTAACTTTTGCGCTGCGAGAGCTAGCTAGCAACTGTTTTGACATCTTAATTCATAAGTACTATGTTTTTGGGATTATGTTCATGGTCCTAACTTTTGTGCTACCAAAGCTAATCCACAGATTATGATCACTTAGTATGTTTTTTGGCTAAATATTTCTGAAGCACTTTATGTTATCATGATGACAAAACTCAAGTTGAAATAGAAAATAACTATAAATATTTCAGCACTTAAGCGATAAGTACTAATTATCCATAAACTCTAAACATCGGAAAGATTAAAAAGATAATTATTCGTAAATGTATCTAACTTGTTGTCATGTTTCCACAGTGAATAAAAATATTTGAATCTTCGTTTTTTTATGTAAATATTATCCTAAGATTAGATATTTTTTTTAAAAACCTATATATGTATAGTGGCTCTTATGTAATTGATAGAGACAAGCATTTTAACCTGCATATAAACAAGTATTATAAATTCTTTACCAAATCATTAGTATCGTGAAAATAACTTTCAAAGTTTGATTATTGGAATATGTTTTTTTGTTAAAAAGTTTAAAACATGTAAGTGGGCTTATCTGTAGAGCATTATTAAACTGGACTTCAGTTTAAGCTGAGGCCAGAGAGCCCAATTTCTATCTCTCATATGTAGGCCTGTAGCTACCCAATTTCTCAACCCTTACATCTTACAACAGTGCAGGAGTGTTCATCAGTTCGGTTATCGGGTACTTCGGTTTATACGGTTTGATTAGTTTTTACAATCAAACCGAGCTGAAAACCATAATTAGATTTGGTTCGGTTATCGGGTTGACCCGTATTACATCATTTATAGTTTTTAAAACTTCAATTATATAAACTAAAAAAAATATTATTTCAAGTATAAAAATTGCTTTTTTATATTATGAATATACGAAAAATATATATGTTTATATAAATTCGGTTTTCGATTGAGATTAGCAAAATCACTTTTAAACCAAACATCGAATTTTTAGTTCAGTTCAGTTTTGGCAAATCCGGTTAATTCGGTTATAAGTTCGTTTCTATTTTTTTTTCGATCTGATTCGGTTTCAGTTTTCGGTTTATTTGGGTATTAACGATGAACACCCCCCCCCCCCCCTACTTACAAGAGTGAAAGAAGTATTTTACATTGATTCATCATTGATTGGACTATGTCAAAAACATTGGAACGTTTTCAACTTTTAGTTTCTTTGGTTTTTTAACTTTTTACTGCATGTCAAAGATAATCACGTTCATTTTTTAGAAAGTATTTAAAACCGTGATTTAAAGTTAAACATGCTCTCATCATTTGACTAAAATACATGCATGCAGCCTTGACTTCAATACCACACTAAATTATAGGGGTGTTCACGGGGCGGTTCGGTTCGGTTAGTTGGAAGATTTAAACTATCCGTCGCGGGGCGGGTAATTTCGCCCTATTGGATATTCGGTCGGAAGTAACGTGGCCACAGTATAATGAGAAACGCTATACGCCGCACGCCGGGGCGGGTTAATCCCTCATTTTCCACCCCCCCCCATATCGTTTCGAAGCGTATGGAATCGTATGTGTCTCTCCCCTAACTCTTCAGTCACGCTAGCATTTGGTATTATGCGAGGCGCAGACGGCTTCGAAAAGTGTGAGAACCCGCCTCACCCGTCCCTTACTAAACCAACAGATCCCCCACCTCATCAGCCGTCTTACCCAGCGACCTCCTCGCAGTTCGGGTATACCTTATCCCAACCAACATCTCACGACGTTTCCCGCCACTTGTCACCAAACATTTTTGCTACAGCCAGTGCTATATCCTCTCGCTGCGTTTTAAACACGCTCCCTTGCAATACAAACCATCATCTAATACCACCTTGCCTCCGTCTCTATCAGAATACCATTATCTCATGTACGTTATCGTAAAACTATAATGTCTTGAATTTATAAGCTCATATTAAAAACTTATGTATTCGTTCAATAATTGCATTCAAATATTCATATATTAACGTTAATTAACAAAAAATTTTACTCGACGTTATTGTTTTTACGATAACATTAATCAATTTTCACACATTGATTTTTACAAATGTATACTTTACGTGCGGAAAAAGTGTTATACAATAAACGTATTGCAATATTCGGTTAATGCTTGTACAATTATTTGAATATTAGTGGAGAAAATAATATGTATAATATGCACGGTCGGTTGGTTAACCGTTGGATATCTAAAACAGTAAACCGAAAAGAAAACATTATAAGCGGGTTTTTTTGGTTTTGGTTTTTTTCGGTTTTGGTTTCTTCGATTTTGGGTTTTTTCGGTTTCGGATTGAGCGGTTTGACTCAGTTCGTCGGTTTGACGGTTTTTTTGAAACACCCTATTAATTTTCCTAGTAAAACTATAAGTAACTTCAAAAAACAGGTTACAAGACACCTCACGCACTTTTTAGAACATAGCATAATGGATTTGGACTGTAAACGGACAACGGACACGCAGTAACTTAAAAGGATCCGATGATAAACTCGATAACGTAATGGATACTCGCCACGTGTCCCATGCAATACCACATTCTGGACACGTATCGTGCCACCTGCCAACCATTGCTTTTATATATTCTCTTTGCCACCTTCTTCTTCATTTCAAAACAATCATATTACTATCACCTTACTGTAACAATGGCAGTTGAAACTGGAGGAAAAAGAATGGCAGCACCTTTGCTGTTCTTGAACCTTGTGATGCACGCAATAACTTTAGGCTTTGCTAGTTGGTGTCTTAATAGATACATCAATGGCCAAACTCACCACCCTAGTAAGTATACTGCGGTTTTTAAGCTGTGTGTTTTTTGTCTGTAAATGGTTACTGAACTGGTTTTTTTTAGGTTTTGGAGGAAATGGAGCAACTGAGTTCTTTTTGGAGTTTGCGATATTAGCTTCGGTTCTTGGAATCGTGTCGAAATTTGCGGGTGGAAACCATCTTCGGGTTTGGAGAAATGATAGTTTAGCAGCTGCTGGATCTTCTGCTCTCATTGCATGGGCTGTCACAGCTCTTGCTTTTGGGTACGTAACTATTTTAGCTTATTTACCGGCGTTATGAGTTTATACCAATGTTTTGAAAATCGGGTTTGTGATTGAACCGGCCGAGTCACCGGGTCAACTCGGTTTTATGCAAAAAAAAAAAAAAAACGGACTGCTAAAACACATGTCCAAAACACTTAGTTTTTTGCTGTATTATTAACATTAGCTTATTTTCCGGCCTTAGGAGCTTATACCAATTTTTGAAAACCGGGTTTGTGATTGACCCGGTCGGGTCACCGGGTCAACCCGGTTTATGCAAAAACACCAAACAGCTAACATACATGTCTAGCTAGACGCCTATTTTTTTCAGCGTTAATATTAACATTAGCTTATTTACCGGCTTTTTGAGCTTATATCAATGTATTTGAAAACCGGGTTTGTGATTGACCCGGTCCGGTTACGGGTCAACCCGGTTTTATGAAGAAAAAGAAAAAAAACAGGTAAAACACGTCCAAAACACCTAGTTTTTTGCTGTATTATTAACAGGAGTTAATTTACCAGCCTTATGAGCTTATTAATATTTTTGAAAACCGAGTCTGTGATTGACCCGACCGGGTCAACCCGGTTTTATTGGAAAAAAAAAACCAAGCAGCTAACATATATGTCTAAACACCCATTTTTTGCTGCATTATTTACATTAGCTTATTAATCGGCCTTATGAGCTTATATCAAACTTTTGAAAACCAAGTTCCGGTTTGACCCGGCTGGGGCACCGGGTCAACCCGGTTTTATGAAAAAATTAAACCAAAGAGCTGAAACACGTCAAACACCCAGTTTTTTTACTGCATTAGTATTAACATTAGCTTAATTACCGGCCTTATGAGCTTATATCAATGTTTCTGAAAACCGGGTTTGTGATTGACCCGACCCGATTTCATGCAAAAACAAATAAACAGCTAAAAGACACGACCAAACACCCGTTTTTATGCTGCATTATTAACACTATTTTTGCTCTAAAAATCAGCATAGAAACCAACCATGTTTCTTGACCTGGGTTGCTAAAAACCGGTTATTCTTGACCCATTTTTGACCAGAACCGGGTCAACCGGCTGCTTGTCTGTTTCGAACCGGGTTTCAAAACTTTAGCTTATACAGCTTTTCATAAGCTCAAAATACCCCCAAGTAGAAGTAGCTTCTCAACTAATGAATGATATAATGATTGTACGAGTGCATGCATGCATGTAGGTTGGCATGCAAGGAGATAAACGTGGGAGGACACAGAGGATGGAGGTTAAGGACAGTGGAAGCTTTCATAATAATATTAGCTTTTACTGAGCTTATATATGTGATGTTGGTGCATGCTGGTTTGTACAACAGTCGATACGGACCAGGGTATCGCGATTCCGACTATGGAGTCGGTGTTGGTGGTCATCATCATGTCGAAGAGCCTGGCTTTAAAGGGACTGCTAGAGTTTAGTTCAGTTTTATATATGCATGTATGTAGCTTATAAGATAATGCTCGCTAGTACAGTAGAACTAATTATGAAGTCGTGATAATGTAATGTTTGTACTTTTGTTGGGTTGTGGATTTGATTTATCAGAAGTTGTAAACTTGACACAAGAATTTGTTTTAAGCTCGTGTGAGCACACACTTGCATAAGGTAATTTTTCTAGAAGCAGTCGTTCCAAGTTCCAACCACACGGGGCTTGTGAAAGTTTAGTTTTTCCAATCGACCCAACTATAGGAGAATCATATAAACAAGCATGTCGCGCGTTGCGGCGGGACTTATTTTTTTTGAATCGATTACATAAGAAGTGAAGCTTCATGCGAAAGTTTTAGGCTTTTTTTTTACTTTATGTTGTATAAATTTGATACGAAAAGCTTCTCGTTTCATTTAAATTTGTATAATACTTGGACTCTTGAATATAGAATTATAATTATTTTTTTCATTTAGTTTATTGGTTTTCTTGAATGAATATTTTATTTTGGGCCAATAGTGTTTTTTTTTCATATTGGGCCACCATTTCTTCTCTCTAATATTTTCACAGCCACATCAAACTGGCGCCTAATTATACTTATACTCAAAACCCATTTGATACGACGTCGTATCAAATGGGCTGGTAGTTGGGCTCCCAAACTTGGGCCGGCCCATTTAGCTTTTTTTTTTTTTTAGGCAATTTTTTTTTTTAGGCAATGTAAAAAAAATCGCTCGGTACAAAATAGAAAAAAATATTACAAAAGTATTGACTTATTCAGATAAAAAAAATACCCGCGACATGAGACCCAACACATAAGCCCATATAAAAAAAGAAACTATTAAACATGAGACTGAAAAAATAAACCCGTACAAAAAAAAAATTAACACAAAATACATGAGACCCAACACATAAGCCCATATAAAAAAACAAACTATTAAACATGAGACCGAAAAAATAAATCCGTACAAATAAAAAATAAAAATAAAATTTTAACACAAAAATAAACCCGCAATTCA